>VKOC01006370.1:0-20059 GCA_009364415.1 Spea multiplicata
GTAATATAACCCCCCAGCACTGTATACAGTAATATAACCCCCCAGCAGCGCTGTATACGGTAATATAACACAACACTGAGCTAATGCTTTATGGCAATGCTAAGGAGGTCCATTTATCTATAGACTCTCATTAGTCAGAAAGTCCAGCTGAGTGATTAAGACTGAGCCTTTCTATTGGGTAAGGAGTCGGGTTGTTTGTCTAGTAGATTGGGATAAGATAACAGAACAAGAACTCATACAAACGGCTGATATGAAGCAGCCCAACAATCTCCGCAGCGCTTATAGTCCATACATTCAAAGAGTCTGACAGAACTACAACTCTCCGACTACGGCAAACACACCTTTATTTACCTCAGGGTTTAGGGTGGCAATAAGAACACGTTTAATATATTACACCATTCTTAAGAAATAGAAAAGTTTTCCTTTCATAAAGCTGTTCTGGTAAAGTTTGGGTAAATAATAATAATTAGTTACAGGAGTGTGGCTGTCCTCAGAAATCACATGTTCTCAAAAAGTGTTTTATTCGAGATTCTAGAACTCAAAGAACCCTAGGCTGATTACACGCGGGGGGAGTTTTATATCGGGTGGTCATTTGCAACCTGACTTTGTGAGCATATAGAATTTACAGTATCTAATTCTATATGTATATACACAAATATACTGTATATATAAATAAATTAATATATAAATATATATATCCGTAAAACAAGCCAACTCAGGTCTTTTTTCTTTTAAAATAAAAAAGCGTTATTAATTTAAATTCAAATATTTAATCAAGATATATATATATATATTTACACTGCCGTTCAGAAGATGTTTTACCTTTAGCGTAATGTTCTGTAAAAGAACGTTCTTTAACCTTTGCATAATCTTTTGTTCGGGGATCAAATGGTCGGCATCCTGCCCCAGGGATTTGGAAGGTCTGATCTGAACGTGTTGTTTGAAATTTACCATTACGCCTTCAAATACCTCATTTTTTTTCTGTTTTTTTTTACCTTTGTCAACTGATGTGCGGTTGTCACATAAATAAACATATGTTCGGGCTTTACGTTTAAAAGGAGAAGCTTGGCCCCCTTTAAGGTCACCGGGGGTCGCTTTCTGCTCCTCGCCAAAGACAATAGCGGTAAATATTTGTAAATTAACACTTTCCAGTTCTAGAATCCTCAGGTAGCCGGCGGCTTTCAGGCTCTTGTTTGACGAAGACGGCGTCGGCTCTGTAGAAGGAAACATTGATCTGTGTGTTTTATGCTCTTTTATAAGTTAAATATTTACTCAGCTATAAAGCTGCTTTTTTTATTGAAGGCTGTTTGTTCTGATACAAGGAAAAACCGCGGCCGTTCCCCGCGCCAAACTCAAGGCTGAAGATGAGCCACGGTAGACTAAGTCCAAATCTCCTTCCCCAACCGACTCCAGCCAAAAAAGATATTTAATGCAAATATTATGTCCACTTACGTTTCTATATGTCTGGGGGTCGGCCGGCTGATGTGGAGCCCCTTCCGGCTGTCTATAATGGACACGCCGCCATTACTTAACCCTTTGAAGTCATCTTATGTTCGTCTTGATACATTTTAAGAAAACCTTTTTTTTTGTTCCGTTCGCTTTTCTAAAAAAAAAAGCCTCCCGTGGCCTGCGACTTGTTTGGCGACACCGCTGAGCTCCGCAAACAATAACCCTCCATCTGTACATCAATCTTCAATATAGTAAAAACTAACGCTCCTTTAGTTCGACCTTGGAACTTTTATTGTTGGTACATCTGCCCGTCCAATATGTCACATTTCCTCAAAAACGCAAATATGTCACATTATGGACGTAGAAAGAGAAATTAACGTTGTGTATTATTATTACCAATGGGGGGGGGGTTAGCCAAGAGGGCTCCACAAGCCATTGGCCATTAAAAGGTTAATAAACCCATTCATTTCAATTTTTTATTTTTTTTTTAAATATGGAGTTAATTTAAAGGCAGCTTTAATTAATGCCGGCGCCTTGATTTGTGTTGCTATGGAGAATCGAATCTTGTCATTTGACGAGAAAAGTCACCCGTATATGACAGTACTTTATCGTGTCTTCCCAGGGAAGGAAATGTCAAAATTGAGAGCAAAGGGAAAAAATAAAATAAAATTAAAGCCTTGAAACAGCAGAATTTTTCTTTTTATTTCGTTTTTTTTTTTTTTATTATTATTATTCAGCTATCTATCCGTTCTGATAATAGCAGCTTGCGGAAAATAAATAACGTTCCTTGAGCAAAATCAAATATTTCCCTGTTGGAATGGACAGGTCTCTTTGTGACTGTCAGCGCTGTGAAGTCTGGCAAGAAAAAGCATTATTAGATAAACTTGCAGTGCCCAAATCCAATTTTCTTTTCATTATATTGTCAAAATAATTATACCCGTGTAATTTGGGTAAGGGAAGGCAGAACAAGTGAAACGGGCGATTATAAAGTCTAGCCTCGCGCTTTTCTGCATTCTTTGGGGGTGTGCGTACGAGGAGCCGAGCGTCGTTTGGTAATATATATAATCTTTGCTATGGCGGAAGCCAATTCCAACAGTTACACTGTCGAGTACAGTCGACGGTTTATTTCTACGATGACGTAATAGTAAATAGTAAAAGTAAATTGGAAAGGCGTCTTTCCGTATTCAGAGATGTTAATGAGCACATAGCAAATAATTAAGGATCTATTACTTTTCCTCAAGGGTTATCTACTAATTCCATGAACATTCTGAGTATAATAAAATGGTATTTGAAAACCTGGCCATATATATATATATATATATTATATATATATATTATATATATATATATAGACAAAAACAATCCATATCTCAACAGAACTAGTTATGTTTGAAATACTGTGTTGGGTTCTTTATTGTTATACGGAATTATTTTTCTATTAGACATCATGGATCCTATGTGTCCTACAGAAACCCTCCCTTCTTGTAAAAAAATATAAAAAAATTAAATTAAACACAAGGAAAGTTACTACTTTCTACTTCTTGGTAATTAAAAAACAAACTTGGGGTTGTACACGCGATGCAGCTACGGTCTCGGTGTCTCAGCAGGTTCATAGAAGATCACAGAGAACTTACGCTTTAGTTCCATTCCAGGTCTCGGTGAGGTCTATTTTCTTTTATAAAGAACTGTAGCTTTCGCCACCCCACAGGCCTATTTTCCCCCTGCTGAGTTGTTTATATTGTGTCTTCATTTTTCAATCACACGTACGTCATAGTATCAGTTACCCGTTTCGTGCATAAAGCGGACCTGTCACCTACGCTGATTCCAGACTTGTTAAATGTTTCCAGTTACACCTTCCATGCCTTATGTGAATTCTTCAGGCATTCTAATAATTATTGAAATGCTTTGTTGGCTGTAAAGGGACCACTTTCTTACATTATCAAAGTCTCACTCATTGTTGAGAGCCTCACATGTTCTGGGCAGCCAATGAGACGGCAGCGCTCATAGATCCTGCCATAACTATTCAAAATGGCAGCCTTGACTGGCACATTCAACGATGAAGGCTACTATTCCGTGAAGTGACCCTAAGCTGTAGAATGCGTTGTTTTAGTGATTGTATTGAGTTATCGGGTTGTATAGGTCAAGTTTAAATCGACAGAGACGTGCAGTACCATCAGCCAATCAAAGCTGAGATGAGAGCCGACATATATATATATACACATACGGAGACACAAAAGTGCTATATTTTTTGGCAATGTTTGATTTAGCTTTGGCGAGATACAGAAAGAAAACAAAAAAAAAACACTTGGATCTTTTGTCATTCCTCTGAAAATTTTGTTTCCACCCAGAATCTAGATCAAGATTAAAATGCTTTTCTCTTTTTTTTTTTGTGAACAGCAACATTAAAGCTCCCAAAATCAAAGCCATCTTCATCCAAGCAGGTTTATACGATTTGAAATAAACCTTTTCAGCTCCATAACCTTGATTGGGTACAATCTTTAAAAAGGCCTGTTAAATGAGGCACAAAAGAGGCGAAAAAAAGAGAGAAAAAGTCAGCTTTTGTTGATGGTGAATAATGTTAAAGTGCTGTTATTATAACTGAATTGGAGGAACGTATGTAGTAAGTGTAACAAGTACCTAATATCTTAATGATTGAAATGTTCTGTGGAATACTTAAAGGTCAACGAAAACAGAACGCAAAAAAAAGTGCAAATAATCAAAGTCTAAGCTGCTTCTTTCAACGCAAAAGGATGTTTGGATTCTCCTCCTTGTTGATTGTATGAAGAGTTGCCAAAATAAGATTGTATCGTGGCAAACCGGCTCATCCAGTTTACAAACCCATACTAAGTATATCACTCGTTGGTTTTGCCCCCTGACCTTGCCTTTTTTATTTTGGGTGGGTGGAGGGAACAGAAATTTTACTCATAAAATCATGCTTTATTTCCATAATCTTATCATAAATGGGGAGTAGGAATAGCCACCCATAGTCCGATATTTGCCAGGACAACGTCCCGACGACTGCACTAGTGTGCCGGCTGTTCGCTGTCCAAGTCAAGGGGGGGCGGACAGCGCAGCGTTCTACCGTATGGTAGAATTTTAGCTTTTTGGAACAGATGGTAACCCTCTAGGGGAGGCAAAAAGGAGAAGACTTCAGGCTTCTACCCCAGGGCAGTCCCTTTATTGCCCTATAGGAGGAATGATTGCTCCTCGCTCCTGCTCTGCTCCTCCTGTTTTGCCTCTCGACCCCCTTTCTGCCCCTGTAGAAAGAGCCCCTGTTGACGATCTCCAGGAAGACGTCGGGATCCCCTGATCCGGGAAATCCAACACTGTGCAGCATTGAGCCAAAAACATACATTGGGTGTAGAATAATGGATATTCTGACACCTGAACGCCAATAAAAATGACACCAAGAATCTTCCAGTGAAATTAGCATTTTAAACATAATTACAGTGACGAAGCCTATATTTATGATCCTTGAATCCCCTTTTTATTATTATTATTATTATTATTATTATTAGAATGTTTAGGACACTGTAGAATAGAGTAGCTCATAACCTAAGCAGGATTTCAAATTTCTTTTTTTTTTAATGTATTTTATTTATTTTATTTTTTTGGAAAAAAAAGTGACAAAATAGTAGGCCAGATCGCATGTTCTTGATGCTGGCAGCTTCCCAAAATTCTTTTCAAAACCTAACGTTAGTAAATGCCATCCAACAATATGTCAAACGCTCTATCTGCACAGAATACATAGCTCTGTATTTTTACATTTCTCCAGCTACTATTTATACACGGCGGAGAACTATGGAATCTTGGTTAATTCGCAGGAAAACCGGCGTAAAAACCTTCTCCCTGCGCACACACGCGCAAATAGCCGTCGGTGTTTGAATCAGGTTCTTATGTACGGAAGAAATATGTAATCTTGTAACATTATACATCGGACTAATTAAATGTTCTCAGTTTAATTGGCGAGACTGCAAACATTCTATAAGGTCAGAGTTCTAAGAACAGTTACAATAGGAAGTATTTGTGAGACTTGAGGGTGCGTCAGGCAAATTCCGGCAATAGTGGTGACAGCAAGACTGAAAAAACTGAATGTTATTCTGTGAAACGTCAAAACTTCGATTTAAGGGGAGATGACGACCAATTGGTCCGATACTTAAGTCAGTTATCAGTGTGAAGAAAAACCCCATCGTATTGCTTTCGTGTACAGATGTCTGCTCTTGGTATCCTTCAAATAGCCACCCATGGTCTTATCTGGGAGCTCTCTGGGTTTGACTCGGGGTCTCCGGGTGAAAGACTGCTTTCCAGGGTCTCCAAGTCACTTTTCACTTTTTTTCCGAGCAGAGAACGGCATTTAGCCGTGCCCACTCCTCACCCACTTTCCATCCTACTCACCCCACGCAGGGCTAGTCCCACCCTATACAGGGTAACCCCACATATTTTTTAGCCCTTCTTTCTCTAGACACCTCTCCCCCAACAGAAGAATTACTCCAGATAGCTGCCCTGGGACGATCCATATTTGCCCCTACCACGTCTGCTAGATTTCTATTCCATATACCCCCAAATTAAATTGGGGCACAAAAAAATCCTAAAGTTACCCCATCACATTTTCTTTTTTAAATTACAGCTTTTTATTGTCCCCGTCATTAAGATAAAAATGTTACTATGTTCTGATCCTTAGTATGTAGCATTTATCACGTCAACAGTTTAAATGTCAAAACTTTCTCGGTACAAACTATGCAAACTTTGGAAAATAATATATTCTTATTACTCACAGCTGGGCAAACGACGGACCTCCAAATCGTTATTAGTTTCCATTGATAAAATTCCCTTAAGCAACGCAGGGAATAATATGAATACATTATTAACACTGAAATTTGTGAATGTATTAATACACAGACTCAAATTAAATATTTTTTTACATAATATATTATTAATACAAAGTAATTAAAATAAAAATATATATTATTACTATTAAATAATATTTACATACATTTGAATTTGGGTTCCCTTTCTTTTAATATTTCTTTCTTTTTTGTTTCATTAATAATTTATATTTCATTAAACTGTATTAACCCCCCCCTTTATAAAATTGGATTTTTAGCATTGCTTCGATATATATATATATATATACTAACCTGAACTATTATTATTTTCTGTAGGTCATTTTTATTTTCCACATTTTTTAAAGAATCACCAAAAAAAGTTGCAGCGCATTTATTTCCAATTAGAAGGGCTAAATATTTACCTATTTAGCTACAGTGTTAGTTAATGAATCAGAGTATCCTTCAGAGGTGTGCACTTTCATTATAAGAAAGCCAGTTGAAGATAATAATACAGCCGGCACGTTTCATGCTTCAATAACTCCTTTTCTTCTATAAATAAATAAAATACTACTGATTTTTTTTTGTATTTTCAAGATGCTATTTTTTGTATTTTTATTATTTTATTTTTAGTGATTAAAAAAAATATATATACTAAATAAGAAGCCTTTTCATCGCCTTAACATTATTTCCATAATGCCCAGAGTATTTAATACTGAAATATTATGATGATTAAAAAAAAAGAATGATAATAAAAAAAAAAGTTGAAAGGAATGTTCATCATTATAAAGACTCTATAAGATGCCCATTATACGAGTGGGCTTTTGTTATTCACAGGCAAAAGAAGCCTGTGTTGAGGTTTATCTTGACTTTAATCTTAAGAAGTAGTCACATGCGTAATGTTCAGAACGATTTGAATTATGTTTCATAGGATGTTTTACAAACCCCTTCCCTTTTTATATAAAAGGGTCTGAGGCGTTAACACCAGGTTCTTTAGATCTGATAGACGGAATATTCCTTTGCACAAAGAAATGTTCTTGACCGGCCAGTACGCGCATGGTTTCTACCCGGCATGCAATAGTTAGCTTCATGCAGAACACAGACAGACCACAGAAGAAGGCAGCTGCGTGTATATTTAAACTCGAGCCATTGAACTGGAATCAAACTGCATTGATCGGGGGGTGGGTTGGATTGCAGACTTAGAATGAAAGATGTAAGAAGAAGACCACAAGTACATGAACACAAGATGTCAATGTTTTTGCTTTTAGTTCAAGGTTCTGTTGAGCTTCTGAGATACTTTAGGGCTCGGGATGCAATCAAGAACATGGGGAGAATCTAGAACTGCAATGGCTATGCTTTCCATCGATGGAGGTTGGGATCTTGTCTTAGATGACACCAAGGCCTGATTAAGGTCTGAGTCTTTACAGGAGAAAAAACGAGGAGAATAGGTCTGATCTGTCAACCAGTTCTATGTTTCCACGTAAGGTTCTAGAACAGGTTCCTGCACTTGAGTCAACTAATGTAGAGTTGATGTTCTTCACCATTGAAATGTTTTTCTTTAATAAATCAAACCAGTAATTTTTGTTAGATACTTTCTTTGGGGACAGGAAGTCTTTAGAACGTGAGATTGATACATTATCGATCTCACATTTCTCCAACAATGGAAAAATAAAATCCTAAAATGTTTCTCCAAGGTCCTGGAAGAAATCTGCTTCATGGTCTCAGTGGAGAAACCGGGGAGCCGGGTTCAACAACATGGCGGCTTTGGTGGATGTCAGTGACGGACGGGTTTGGTTGCCCGCTTCCAGAAGGATTAGAACTTTAAGAAGAAATACAGTATTTTTCAAATCTCATGTCAGATATTATATGTTTTTCAATAGTTGTGCGCCAAATTTTGCTAAAACCTCCCAATTAATTGGTCGCCGGTTATTAAATTTCTGCTGTTGTAAAATGAGCAATTTTTACTTATGTTCTAAAAAATTACACAAACAGTAGCTTTTAGTAACATTTCTAAAAGCTAAGACCTGTTCTAGTTGTTGCGTGTCCAAATGGTATTGGGAATTCTTCCAGGGATACATTGTATACAGTACAGTGTTTACCTTATAACAATAAGACTGAAATACTTCCCCGTGGTGGCTGCATGTTGCTTGGTTGATTGTTTTGCAGAGCAAAACTGAAAATAATTTTGTTTTCATTTAAAGTTAGAAAAAAAGCCTCCACGGGATAAAATTTGTAGAAAAAAAAAAGAAACCTCCTACGTATTGGGCTGAATGTATTAATATAGTTGAGATTTGACAAAAGATGCGAGTGCGTGTAGTATTCTGTGATTTATCTAATATCATTTTGGTTTGCTGTTTATCGTTCTAGTTCCAGAGGGGTGTAAGATCTTTTACGCCGGCTCGGAAAGGGTCTGCTCAGACAGTGGGGTCTGTGCACCGAGGGTCTTAAATCTTCAAAGCTGTTGGAAAGAAGACATGGACCTCGAGAGATTTATTTATTTATATGCCCGGGGTACTGCAGATACCCTTCCTTGTCCTCCAAAAAAGGCTTATACTGACCTTGCCATTCTTGTATAGACAGAACATATGGGCCATTTTGGTTGTGCCAAAAGGGTGGGATCAAGCAGGTGCGTCAGCCGCAGGTCATATTCCCGAGGACCTTGGGTCTCCTGCAGCGCTAGACTGGCTATTTCATGCTCACGGAGCGTGTGTCAGCGTTTGTCCCGTGTGCCAGGTGGGCCGGTCCTTGCCTGGTCTCCTGCTTCAAAGACCGGTGTTACCTTGTAGTCCTGAAAGCCAGCATGGAAGTCTCCCTTCCACTGGAGTTCAGTGGTCCACACTATCAAATAAATGACTAATAATGGCAATTCGAGATTCTATCTATCTATCTATCTATCTATCTATCTATCTATCTATCTATCTATCTATCTATGTGAAGTTTTCAATATCTGCTCATTTAATATAGGTTTGGGCTGATTTTGTACTTTTTTATTTATAACGCATATATATCATATATATGTGTGACGTTGTATAAACCCGAGCCTCTCCTCTATAGATCGGCCGGAGAGCTTTCGATCTGTAAACGCCGCCGGCCGCGGCTGGATGTGCAAACACTTTGTCTGGTCTCTTTTAACTAAAGAAAGATCTATATCCTCTACGGACTGCGCGGCGGACCTCGGTGGGCTTGCCCATCGTAATAATACAATTATAAAGGTTAACAGGAAGAAGCCCAGGTCCAGAAGTGATTCCCGGCAGCTGGCAGAGCCGGAGAATCGGAAGTACGCGGCTAATGAAATCTGCAGTGAAAAGCAAATTAAGCTTCGTATCTCCCATCTCACTTGCATTTCTCCGCTTTCCTGTTTGGACTTGAAAGGTGATTGGAGCCAAGTCTGTGACAGTTGACGGAAGTGCTGCAAGGGGAGAATATTTATTTACAATGATTCGTGGCGATGCTTGTTCAGGATGCGGTTTCATGCAGGATATTCTGACTACACCCCCCACCCCACCCCCCCATGCCTGGTTTTGATCATTTTCTCCAAGGGAAGAATAAAAATATGTTGATTGTTTTTGGCCACGAATAAGTGGAGATGCATTGTTTGACATGTCTGAGCTTGGATCGTTTAATTAATGTTTAATGTAGTTTGTCTGTGTATGGCGGGGGTGAGGGGAGCTTAAATTTAGCCCTAGAATTCACATGATTGAGGTTGTTTTTTTTAAGTATTTGGGGTTTTTTTGTTAAGTGAAACTGACAAAGCATTACTTGTTACCAACCCATGATTTAATAATATTATCAGACTTATAAGTGATATCCAAATTTTTCAAAATCTTTCTTCAGGTGTAAAGTAATACTGTAGAGAGATTTATCGAAGGGCAGGTGTGACCATATATGGTAATAAGGATGTCTAAGGATGCATAGACTTGGGATCTTGGGACTCTCCAGGATTGACCCAGAGTCTCGAGGGGAAGCCTTTTTTTTTCTCGAGATCTCCGGATAACTTTCTTCTTTCTTTGCTCAGGGGGGAGTGGTATGTGACCACGCCCACTCCCCACCCATGCCCTGCTTACTCCCCACCTTCTTTCTCCCATTGACCTGTGAATATCTTTGTGACCTTTCTAACCCTTATCGCATGCAGCCTAAATATTCATATTTCCAGTGTTAGATTTTGGGATGATACTAGTGATTCGGTTATCCTAGGCATTGCAGGAAGGACTCATAGGTTGGGCAACCTTTAGGCTTTTCATCCCCCCCCCCCCCAAAATCCTCAGAACAAACTTGGTCTTCCTCCTGAGAAACTCACAACTCACAGCCAGCCATGCGACCTGCCTATATATACATAAACATACATCAATGGCGTGATTGTAAGTTGTCAGTAGCCAATGTGGCAATTTGGGGCTTCCCCTTTACTTGGCAGCAGAGAAGATCATCTGAAAGCCGCATTTATTTATTTATTTTTTGGGTGCCAAAGCCATTTGTCTGAACGCTGATCGACTGGAGTGAAAGAAAGGGAAAATGTGTCTAAGTGTTTAGATGACTCAGTTATTACTTCACCCTGGAAAGATCTCATACACTTTGTTTAAGGAAACTACTTCTAAGTGATATAGGGGTTTTATTACACCTGCAGGGGAAAAATCTCCTCCAATACCGTCTGATTACATGTGATGCTTCCTTTTTTTTTTTTTTTTTTTTAAATAAAAAAGAAAAAAAATAACTTCAGCTACTTTTTAGTATAAATTCAATTTTGCACGACATTATCAGCCACTGGCAGACTTCAATCCCCATAATCATTCAATAGGTTTGGGGTAACCGTATTGCATTTCTACTTATTCTGCAAAAACATATAAAATATATATATATATTAATAAAATCAAAATGATTTTGCCCTCTGTGGCTGTTTTTGAAAATGTGGGCCGGGAATTTAAATTTCTCGCGCCGGTTGTTTTCATTCCAGACCTCCTAGGTTGTTAAACGATGATTTGTCTCCGGATTATAAAGAATAAATGAAAGAATTCAGGCGAGGTTGTGTAGAGTTTGGAGTTTGAAGCGATCGTCGTCGCGTTGCTGCAGGAATGACACATCGACCTCGGGTTTAATTGCTGTTTCGGTTTGAGCGCGTCCTCGGCGTCTGCAGACGATATCGTTTTCAGGTGAATAAGGGCTTCGCTTTTCAAAAAGCAAACACCAGGTCAATCCAACCTTTTATCTGCTGCGTGGATTTACTCACCGAGTCAGACTCCTGGGTTACCCGGCGGTTACCGAGATCACCAGACTCAGAGAGAGAGTCAGAGCGCAGAGCTTCTAGGCGAGACTTAGGGGGAGAGCGGCTGCCATGATTAGCTCGGGGTAGGTCGTGATATACATATAGGTCGTGATGGAGGGGGTCATGGTTCATAGTCAGCGCCGGGCTTTGGAATCCTTTATTTCAATTTAAAATTATCTTGCATGAGTTACCAATGTTCAAGTTTACCTTACTGAGAATACATTTTACTATATCGAGAGGGTGGTAGATAAGCGGAAGAGGCTCCCAGTAGAAGCGGTAGAGGCTAATTCAGTCATGCATGAGATAGACATATGGGTCCTAAGTGTAAGGCCATCTAGTCGCCCGTTTCTCCTGCTGTAAAGACTCAAACCTTAATCAGTCGTTGGTCTCGTCTTAGATTCAGGAGCCGTATGTCTATCCCACGCATGTTTAAATTCCCCTCGCTGTATTACCCTCTACCACTTCTGCTGGGAGGCTGTTCCACTTACCTCCAACCCTCTCTTTAAGGATATAGATAGCCGGGTAAAATGATATCCATGCCACTGCGTCCATCACACCTTTAAATTAAACTTCTGAAGACGAGCCGCATTTTGCTGGAATGGATACAATGTAGCAGCTTGTGAAACATTTTGCTTCGGTTACCATATTGTTTCTATATTCTGAGACACAGAAATGTATCTATTGTTCCTTTTAACTAAACCTCGGGTTAACCTCTTCATTACCAGCTTACAGTGAGACGCCTTTCCCGGTTGTGCTCGGCCTCACTCAGCTAGGAACAGAAATTACAACAAAAAGTCTTGACTACTGTGTGCAAGTCTGCGCTAGTCCGTGGAATTTCAAAGCGCCGGTTTATTGATTCTGTGACTGCACGTAGCCGAATGGACAAACTACACACGCATCCTGGGGCAAAGAAAATCCCCTTCAATTATCTTCTACAGTTTGAGGCATATCGTTCAGGGAGGTTGGAGGCTGCAATCTGTGCTTGAGCAAAGTCAATGCTAGGATTGTAATCCATTCGAGTGGGAACAGCCTCCCAGCAGAGGTGGTAGAGGATAATACAGTGAGGGAATGTAAACATGCATGGGATAGACATACGGCTCCTGAATCTAAGCCGAGACCAATCACTGATTAAGGTTTACAGCAGGAAAAACCGGCAGACTAGACGGGGGGCCGAATGGGGCCGATCGTCGGCACGTTCTGTGTTTCTATGTAGGGCTGTTTGTGAGGTCCGCTCAGACTCCATTATTACTCGCTGTAGTGATGTCCGCCTGAATCCCTCAAGAACCACAAATTCGCCAGGTATTCCCGATGAAAGCACATTGCACTGTAACGAGCAGTTTTAATTGATTTCACATTAATTGGAGAAAACATTAAGGGATTACGGCCCTCGAGGGCCGAGTTTGATGCCCCTTGGTGTAGAAATACATTGTGTAACCAAGGCTTTTCATCACTATTGTCGTTTATGCAAAAACTCAACGACGCTTTGCCGCGGCTCAATCCCAACGTACTTTGGGGACAAATCCCGGTGAAACTAAAAGGACCCAAAACAGCAACAAAAACATCACCTTGTAGACCGCTTCCTTTTGCAAAAGCTGTTAAGCGCGGCAGAGAAGTCGTCGTGCGTCGAGCCTCGCGGCGGCAGCACCGGCTTCCTGCTGTCGTCCGCAGTAAATCCGCAAACAATGCAGGCTTTATGCGCCGTCTTTAGCTCTCTCTATAACTCTCTGTGCCTTTGAAGTCAGAAGTCGTATTTCAGTGTGACGGGACGGCGTATTCCTGGAGAACCCGAGGAGGACGCGGATATCCGAGGACTGCACCCAATCGCTTCGCAAATTACAGCTGCATAGCAGGCTGACAAACAACAAAAAAGTTGCCAAGTTGGAGCGCCAGGATATGATGTCATAAGCCGACGCCCACTACAAAAAAAGTGGGGCAGCAGGCAGTGCTGCCCGGAGTGAGGCCTAGCGCAGAGCTGGAGCCAAATACGACACTTAACTCGAGTCAAATATCTCTTAAAATGTTTTTTTTTTTAAAAAAAAAATAGATATATTTGTAAGCGGCTCCTGACGGAAGGTTTAATAAGAGAAAAGTGTCAAAAGTTACAAGTAAGGTTTCAAAAGTTTTAAGTCTCCCAGAATAAAATAGACAAAGTTGACTTCTCTGACAGATGTACGAATGCATTTATTACTACGATATGAGTTCTCTATCCAGATTTTTAAAAAACTAGTCTCTGCCATATTGCGGCAACGGCAAAACAACACATTACCTAAAATTATTTCAATCTGTCACCGTTCTGCGGGAGAACATCAGCTTTGCTTTGTTTATTTATTTGTACCGGGGGGAGGGGGGGGGGGAGGGGTGAAGGCGTAGCGAAAGGCATGCGCGGATCCCTGCTTTGGATTTGGTGCCAGGTGAGACAGATGTAACAAGCAGAACCTTGCGTTCACAGTGTCAAAATGCCAGTTTATTTCAGCGAAACTTGGCAACGTTGTTACAAATAACATTAACGGATAGTGAATTATGCTGTTTATTTTAAGAACCTGATTTAATGCAAAGAGTTGGGATTTTAGAGCATATTCTTGTTCTTATAAACCCGTGGAACTGGGTTTACGTTAAGTGCTGCAAAAACGTCCTTGTTCCTCCATCATCCGACATTTCTTGCCCCCTGATTGGCTGCTTGAAGCCGCCAATCAGCGGCAGGAAAGAACTTCCATTGAAATCAGTGAGTACACTTTCCTGTCGCTGATTGACGGTGTAAGCAGCCAATCAGCCCCAGGAAAGTGCGCCCTTCAGAATCAATGGGAAGACTGCGCATGCAAGGAGATGCATTCGGCCGACCGCATGCCGTTTAGCTGGAGGGAAGCGAATGCGTTTGGGGGAGCCACACAAAAATTTAAAGGGACCACATCTGTCAAGTGCATTAAAGTGCATATGATGGCTTGAGCGCCCCTTTAATTAGACCACCCTAGAAACCATACGTCTTTTCTTGCAGTCATTTAGTCGTTAAGATCCCAACGGTCTCGCGACCCAAACAAATCGAAAGTAAACCTTATTTCTTATTTTTTGGGTTCGCCAGGAATATATTATTATGTTTTTATCGCCTGGTTTATGTGCGTGAGATACCATCGCTTTACACTTTCACGATGACTCACTTTTGTGGTTAGTTTTCCACCGAAATGAACGATGACTTCCTACACCTTTGTGGCTACGTCTCCACAACTCACCTTCGCGCTGTTTTCTAATGTGACTCCCGTCTACCTGATGACGGCTTACGGCCGCCGTAACAGCAATAAGGACGGACCCGCAGAAATTGTGAAGGTTGCATCAAAGAAGAGGAAACAGAACTTGGAAATTTTCGCTACGAAGAAAGTTACGTGGTTTCCATATGTATCATCCAGCGGAAAGCGTGAGAAATCTGATCTTTTCCATTTTTGTGCTATTTCTTTCCTTATAAGGAAACAAATTATTTAATAAAGAAGGTAGAATAAATGTGAAACAAAAATGCAACAAACTAATGTATTGATTGTATGCATTGATCATTAATTTAATTATTATTTCTTAAAAGAAACATTTTGCATCTGTCATAGCTATCTAGAACATGGGCCTGAGTTACATCGCTGCTGTAACATGAAGACTACGGTTGAAACAGAAATATATACTTATAATTAAAATAAAATATACAAATCTGATAAAAAAAAATAAAAAGATGTGGCTATGTTGCAGGAACGTTGGAGTCGAAGTATTTATCCTTAAAAAAAAAACAACCCAAAAATGTATGTTTTGGAAACAAAAGTAGGAATGGGATCATGCATGATCCTCCTTGGTATCGTTAACCTTTTGAGTGCCAGGGGCGTAAGCTTTGGAACTCACAGGGTGCCGTACCAAAAGAATGCTCGCCGCCGTTCTCGCCCGGAATCCTGCAATTATTTCATAGAAACCGTTCAATTTCCTTTACCGCGAGTTCCAGGCTGCGGAACGCGAGTCTGATACATAAAGGACATTTTAATCTCCACTTGTGAAATCCCTCGGAGTATAATGCCTTGCCGAGGAGAGGGATTAGAAGGAGAATGGCTTCCCTATTTGAAAGTAGATCTGTTCCCCCCCCCCTCCCTGCGGTTGATAAGACAAAGCCGAGAAGTTGTAGCACTTTAGATGTTTGGAGCCCGGCGATTTCTTTAATGTGACGATAACCGGATTGTTCTATGTTCCGGGTTCTTGAAACGTCTGATCGAGTTACGCGGGAAACGCCGTACTTTGGCCGTATCGCTGTCCTATACATTGGATGCTTTGCACTGCTATACAGCTGCAGTCCAGTGCATGTTTTACTGCTACTCTCATCACCCTAAGCCAGCATTACACAATCCTACAAATAGTGCCCAGCATGCGGTAAGAAGCGGTATTTACAGTGATGCTCAGCCATTAAATATATAAAATAGTTACACGTGAGCTGGGTTTGTGCCATACTTTTAACCCTTACTATGGGGTAACCTTTCTAATAAAGTGCCCTCCTATGAACGTCTTCCTAGACGCCAAGGGTGATTTCTAGAAGGATGCCAACCATAATCCTTATAAGAAGAACCTGGCAAGGGCTGCAGTTAGCAGGACCAGGCGGAGAAAGAAATGGTTACACTCCCAAATCCCGCTCTCCTGCCAAGGTAGAGCTTGGCGAACAGCAGGATAGAGTGGCAAAATCAGGACTGTTGCATTCGAAGCGGGACAGATGGGAGGCATAGTATAGTTGGAGACCGCACATCGCAGGACCCAATCTCCTGCCGGAGCGGCAATGTCGGCAAACATGCAGCCCGACCGGCCCACCGGGCATCTGCCCAACGTAAAAGGCGGCCAGTCAGGTCCCTGGCGACCAGTGCCTTTTGCCAAATTACCGAGCCTGCGCCTGTCCTCACCGCTAAAGGGACCTCCGTGACACCTTTTTCCTAAAAATTCACCCCGGCTGGGCAGGGTGCTTAACCCTTCGTTGCCCTGAAGGCTCGACGATCCCTGCAGAACCTCGCTGCGCAGGATTCTACCGGAAGCACTTGATATAATAAGGCATTTCGCCCCCTCTTGCCCACCCTTTCTTTAAAACGGAATATAAAATATTTCATGTAAGTCGTGCTCAGACGGGCTGCGCGGCGCAGAGCGGTCGGCTCTGACTGCCTGCTGGGAGGTGAATTACGCCTGTGTTTTACACTTGTGAAGTAAAAGCGGATTAGAACAGCGGATCAATGCGTTATCCTAAATTTCTTATTGTGAGCTATATTTCCCTTTCAAGAACCTTTGTAGACTAAATGGCTACTAATAGCTTAATTACGACTGTTTGTCACCCGGCGTAATGCGCCGAGCTCCTATCTCATCATGAAGATGTAAACTGGATAAAGGAGGGGTTCTGGCAGGGAGACAAAGTGCGGTGATTTATTGGAGAGGCCAGATGCGGTTGTTAAAAGCTTTTTCGGCAGAAGGCTCAGCGGAGCGACGTGGGATTGAAACGCCGGTCTCGGCAGAGCGTGGTCGGTGGCTCTCGGTGTGACTGACACACTTGCTCATAGAGCATGGCAAATGAGCACAAGGTTTTATGATTGCGAATAAATTGGACGTTGGATCCGAACGAGATCAGATGAGTCTCTACAGGAATGCATCAGATTAGATTTTTGTTTTATTTTTTATTCACCTAATTGAAAGCTGAAGTTTTTAGACGCGTAACGTATGTCTCCGCCGTTACCAAAACACTCATGTTTTTTACATCCTGGCGGGGTTAAGAGATATAATTAAAAGTCGAAGGGTCGTTCAGTAGGGACAATCTCAATGATTTTTCCACTTTGGGGCAACAGGAAGACTGTGGAGGGGGGGTGGCTTCTTCATCAAGTGGGCAATAAAAATACACCGTTTATTCCCCAACACAGATCCGACTAGATATTTGCAAATAACGATGGTGTAACTGGGGGCATTGTGGGTTCACATTGGTTGGGTTCTTTGGAAGTGCTTTGTTAATGAAGTTCCATTTCAGAACAGTGATAGAGTGATCGACTCTGGCCCTCGGGGCCGTACTCCTAAATCGATTCCTGACCGTCTTATCCCAGGATAGATCCTAGAAGCCAGAAGAGGGTCAGTGGTGCAGTTGCTGGGCATGGACACTAGAGGCAGCCATGAGTCACTATTAGTACTACGCAAGTTACCCTCCAAGTTCAGAAGATGCTTTTGTGGACAACCCAGCTTCTTTGGTGGCCTGGAATCATTTAGAGACTCGAGATATTACCCGGTTACCTTCATTCGGATCGTTAGTGAGTCAGTGAGTCCCATTATCGACGATCAGCCACAAATGTTACCACTGGTATGAAATATTTCCAGTACCGTGAGACCACAAAGGCATCCTGGCATCTCTACCTCCTGTAACGATAACTTAGATCTCATTTCTCACCGCGCTCGGCTAAAAAATGCAGTAGGCTGGAACTAATTTGGCTTCTCATTTTCATTACAAAAGCGTGTATTAAAATTGGAGATGGGAGATTTCACCCTCCAGACGTAAATGGGTCGTCTTGACATTTACTCAGTCTATCTTCAGGAAGTAATCAAGTACACAATGTCTCTGCAGCTTTCTACCTGAGAAAGAAACACCTCGGTTCTTATTTTAAGCCAAAGCAGAAACCACATATTTTCTGAACACCTGCTTTTTTTTTCAAGTTCTCAGTAGCATCATTTAGACATTCAAAGCCTTTTATCGGCACAGAGGATATAAAAAGTTGAAAAATGCAGTTCACGTCACATTGAATCAATAAAAAAACTACAGTTTGGTATCTGAGAGAGAAATACAGTAGGTTATGGTGTGATGGAAATCAACACAACTACAAAACAAGCGTATTATGGGCGATTCACATCAATTAAAAATCAGCGAGAGTTTAAAATCAATCTGAAAAACGCAAGTGATTTAAATAATTTAACCTGTAATTTCAATTTTATTTTTTTTCTTTGTTTTAAATGTTTTTTTTTTAAATTTTTGTATTCAATGATATTGTATCAAGTTAAAAAGTTTGTATCTAAATTAACAAGTTTAGTTTCTTTTATTTAGGAGTTCAAATACTGATCAAGTACTGTATTTGGTAGAAAAAGGTGACGGAAATCAGTTATAGGAATTAAATCACAGTCGTAAACGGGGATCTAAAAGCCTGCAAGTCTGACACCGGCAGCAGAGAAACCCACAAGGATCTGTTAACAATACAGCTACATATTTGGAAATTCTATATGTATTATCTTGTTTATTCTTTCATTCACTAATAAAAAAGCAGTAATTTTACAAATCATTAATATTAAGGAATATTTTTTATACCTAATGCCACACAGAACGTTATATAGAAATTATAAAATATGATACACAGAAGGAAAAATATTTGAACCTGAATAGAACCCTGGAAGAGGAATAGAACGTTGTTATAAATGGAACACTTTCAGGATGGCTCGGGCTGTGAATTACGTTCCGTAAGATTCATATCTTGGACAACTCCTGTTTATTTATGACTTTGAATTTACCGTTGAGCACAACCAGTTTCCTACAAGTGGCATTAAATTATGGAAAGTAATAAACCTGCGATGTTAATTTCTTACTTAGGGATGCGTTATGCTAATTCAGCGTATAAATGGTATGTCGAGTTTGACGTAGATAAATATAAGGTTAAGTAGTTGGGAGTTGTTATTTGTATATTATTTTTAGTTTATACAGTGCCAGCAATTTACACAGGAAGAATAAGTGGCTGCTATGAATTTATTTTGTATAATCTGCATTAATCCATACTTTGAGAATAGGTTTTTCTGAATAAATCGGTGTCAGACACACAGCGTTTTCTAGAAGCTCCGAAGATTTTTTTGATGTATAAAAGAAGTAAAAACCGCGATGATACACATAATTTGGTTTTGATGTGTGAAACAGAGAAAGGCAAATAAATGAATCAAGTAAATGGAAGATTACGATTATAAAGCAAGGCTAACTAAACTGGTTTCTGTTTACATTAGAAGATACTCGCCCTTGAGGGAGTTTAACTGTTGTGTACAAATATAGTGAAGGTCAATACAATGATTTCTCAAGGGAAACGTCATCTCAAAACAAACAAGGACATTCGTCTTTAAAATGAAGAAAAAATATCTACCTGCAACAGAAGAAAGATGTGCAGTGAGGGCAGTTAATATGCACAATTCACAGACCAGGCAGAATATAATGATATACGTTGAACTCATAAGATGTACCATAATGATCGTAAAGGATCGTCCTTACTCGGAGCTCTCCCTCTTCTGGGGAAAGGGCTTGGAGAGCATGTGGGGCTAGCAAGCCGTGTAGGGCGGGGCTAGCCTCAGACTTTATTGAGTAGGAGGGAAAAGTGGGTGGGGAATGGGTGTGGCTAAACACATTCGCCCTGGCCTGAGAAAGAGAGAAGTGAACCGGAGATCCAAGGAAGCCGTTCTTTACCCAGAGACTCCAAGTCACACTTCCCAGGTTCTGTATATGTATGTGTGTATGTGTGTGTAATATATATATATATATATA
>VKOC01006371.1:0-18386 GCA_009364415.1 Spea multiplicata
AGAGAGGAGAGTGTGAGAGGAAGAGTGTGAGATAGGGGAGAGGGAGGAGAGTGTCAGATGGAGAGAGTGAGATAGGGGAGAGGGAGGAGAGTGAGATAGGGAAAGAGAGGAGATAGGGGAGAGAGAGCGAGAGTTGTGAGATGGAGAGAGTTGAGATAGGGGAGAGGGAGGAGAGTGGAGATAGGGAGAGAGTTGAGAGATAGGGGATGAGGGGAGGAGAGTGTGAGAGGGAGAGAGTGAGATAGGGGAGAGAGAGGAGAGTGTCCGATGGAGAGAGTGAGATAGGGGAGAGAGAGGAGAGTGTGAGAGGGAGAGTGTGAGATAGGGGAGAGAGAGGAGAGTGTGGCCCCCGAGTTATCCCCAGGATCTAGAAATATCTCTAGATACAGAGCCTTGCGATGCCGCTGGCGGCCGTGGACGTCCCACGCTACAAGGTTTGTAAAGGCTATCCGTATAATAGAGTGCAAGCTTCTCAGACCAGCTCGGTCTCTTCTTCCGGCGTCGCGTGGACTTTAGTTAAATGATGTGATCTAAAACGTTGAATGTGATGTATACTGAAAGGGTTAATACACGCGTGGCAGATGCGTGGCATGGTAAGTGACCCCGTGTCAACAGGGGGGGTTTGCAAACAATTAGAGCCCTAATAACCACACAGCTTCCACGCCCCGGGGCAGAAGCTTAATGCCCCGACACGTGGCCGCATCATAACAAAATCACGGCATATTCATCATATTGGGGATTACTGCGTTTAAAACGTGGCCGTATCACCGTGACAACCGGTGGAATGGTCCAAACAGCAGGGGCACTGGGGTAACGGGACGTGTCACGTGTTCTAATCATACATGTTGCTGCAATGAAAGGTCTCACGAAGCCTCGCATTGGGTGACACGCTTTCTTTACAGAGCAGTGGCCCCAAGAGCTGACAATCTAACTGTAAAGGCGGGCGGTGCGGAGGGAGCGTTCCACGGCTCGCGCTCCGAGGTCTGGCTTTATAGCAGGAGGACCACGTCGTACGCCCCCCGGAGGGCGAGGTTTACGGGGATAGAGTTTTCTGCGGTCAGCAGTTCCTTCGGGGGTCCGTCACGTCGCCCCCCCCGGGGCAGATCTTATTTTTAGTGGTAATTGACCCCGTGGGAGGGCGCTTCACACTCCACTCTCAAGGCCTTCCTTGGAGCTCTCAAGCCGTCACTCGAAGCCACGTCTGGCTCGGCAACCGAAACCCGACCCCTGGCCCGATATAACGACACGGATCTGACCCCAAGGCTCACAGACCCCCCGGGGCCACAAGGACCCCCCCCCCGTGTCCAATCGCCCTCACCAAGCCCATGTTTGGACTTCAGCTAAATATTCCTCGGGGAGCGACGTCTCTGCAGAGACACGGCTCGGACCATGTAACAACGCCACGTCTGCATGTATCCGCAGGCCCCCGCGGGCAGCCCGGTCCCACAACCCCCGGCTCTGCTTATTGCCCCCAGCGGCACCACGTTTCACCGTGGCCATCCATCAGCCCATAGTTTGAGCCGCTAACGTGGCATCCCAGGGACGTGGCTCGAGCGCTCAGAGTAACGGCCGGAATCCCCGACGCCATCAAACACAAAGAAAGCGTCTGCCGGGCGTCTGATCCCCACGGAAGACGCCACGAAGCATCGCCCACAAACGGGTTTTAGGGCAATTTGTGGGCAAAATCTTTGATCTGATACGTCCTCCGAACCCCGACACATCCACGCCACGTCCTCCGAAACCCGTCCTCCACGCCACCCCCGCCACGTCCTCCGAACCCGACACATCCACGCCACGTCCTCCGAAACCCGTTCCTCCACGCCACCCCATGCCACGTCCTCCGAGCCCCGACACATCCACGCCACGTCCTCCGAAAACCCTCCTCCACGCCACCCTGCCACGTCCTCCGAAGCCCCGACACATTCCACGCTCACGTCCTTCCGAAACCCATCCTCCACGCACCCCCGCCACTGTGTCCTCCGAGCCCGACACATCCACGCCACGGTCCTCCGAAACCATCCTCCACGCCCCCCGCCACCGTCCTCCGAAACCGTCCTCCACGGCCACCCCCGCCAACGTCCTCCGAACCCCGACATCAACGCCACCTCCGCCACGCCACGTCCTCCGAACCCCGTCCTCCACTTCCCGACCTCCAAGACAAGTCCTCCACGCCACGTCCTCTACCCCCCAACCTCCACACCACATCCTCCGAACCCCCACACATCCACGCCACGTCCTCCGAACCCTGACACATCCACGCCACGTCCTCCGAAACCCGTCCTCCACGTCCTCCGAACCCCGACACATCAACGCCACCTCCGCCACGCCATGTCCTCCGAACCCCGTCCTCCACTTCCCGACCTCCAAGACAAGTCCTCCACGCCACGTCCTCTACCCCCAACCTCCACGCCACCTCCGCCACGTCCTCCACGCCACATCCTCCGAAACCCCATCCTCCACACCACCTCCGCCACGTCACGTCTTCCACGTCCCGACCTCCGAACCCCGTAACCTAGACAGGCCACGCACAAACGCGTGTACAGATGCATGTACGTGTCCATGTTTTATGGAGGGGGGGCCGCTCTTCCTCTGTGCTGGCTTGGTGGGCAATAACCTACAGAGTGCCGGTCATGGCCACGGGGTGGAGGGGTTAACGCGGCGGACGGTGTTATCGAGGCGGATGGGGTTAACGCGATGCGGTTTATAGCGCAGTACAGTGACCGTATAAGAGCCGTGGCTGGTGGCGGGGGGCGCGAGACCTCGGAAGGCTCCCGTTTATATTTAGCCCCCGGAGCAGTTGTTTGGATTAAATTCCCGATCTTGGCCGGACTCTTAAGAAACGATCAGGAATAGAAGTTTTATTCAGCGTCTTATATTTCCTCCCCGTGAGTCACGGAATTCTCCGGCCGCCACGACTTCTAAATGCAGCTTCGTGGCTATATATGTCTGTGCCGAGGGCCGGGGGGCGTTTAATCTCCGGCACGGCGCTACCGCCCGGCAAAGGGGGTCGATCTGAAGGCAAACGAGCCTCGACGACCTCTGGGGGCGGCTGAGAGTGCTGGGAAGTGTAGGGCGATACGATTAATCAATTAAGCGGGTCGCACCCCTTTAAGCCCCGGGGGGGGGGGGGTAAACATTGTGTTCGGAGGGGCAGGAAACGTTTACCCCGTTCCTCCTTCCTGCCCGTCGCGGACCCCTGTATAATGTCACAGGATAAGACAAACGAGGTGGGGGGTCTTCAGGACGCTGTCCGGATACCTCGATCCAAGACAGGCAGTTACCCAGGGTAGATTGGATAAGAGGTGGTAGATAAATGGAACAGTCTCCCAGCAGAAGTGGTAGAGGGTAATACAGTGAGGGGATTAAACACGCATGGCGCGTGGGATCGGCGTATGGCGGCCGAGGGCTGAACCGCCAGCAGATTCTATGTTTCTTTCTACATTAACCGCTCGTTACACGCAGTTTACACGCAGTCAACATACAAAATACACAGGAATTTCTTTTCAGGCCAAATGTGCAAAAAAAACACGTCAGCGAAACGTTCCCGCGGCGACAATAAATAACGTTACGGGGTATTGAAATAAACACAGAACCATAGAACCTGCCAGCAGATCGGCCCCCGGCGGCCCCCCTCTATTCACCCGTTCCTCCTGCTGTAAAAACTCCAACATTTCGAAACATCCCATTTAATCCCCTCACTGTATTACCCCCTACCACCTCTGCTGGGAGGCTGTTTCATGATTATTGCAGGCAAATCTACTCTGTGTAACTCTGCCTATCTTGGATCAAGGTTTCTGATATCTGGAGGGCGTCCTGAAGACCCCCGGCCTCGTAGATCCTGTGACGTTACACAGGGGTCCGAGACCATATCAAACCTGCAAGTTACTTTGTTCTGAGGCAGGAAGGGGGGTAAAACACTTCTGCTGGGAGGCTGTTCCATTTCTGTAGCACCCTCTCAGTGAAATGGAACTTCCTTACCATCTGCATTTAGATGAACGCAGTTGTCGTTGAAGGGTCCCGGGTTTAGGGTTACCCCGCACTGCAAGTGGGCGCAGCTTCGGGACCCTCAGCCAGGGACGGCTCAACAGGTGAATGGAACCGGGCCAGGGATGGCTCTGGGGCTCCCTCCTGTGGCTGAATGTGGGTACAGCAGGTTGCCGGTGATCCGACCAGCCGGCACAATCTAATCCCTGGAACAAAAAGGATTAATTGGCCCGGAATGCTGAAGCTCATCGCGTTTGTATGAAACGTAAAAGGGCCCCTAGGAGCTCCATGAAAGCACGTTCCGGGGCCCAAGGAAAAGAAACACAAAGACTGATGAGCGTCGTGCAGAACGTTTATTTCCCGAGTGCAGAGATCGGCAAAAACGGCTGGAAGGCAGAGTCCCCGAGGGCCCAGGGGTAGTAGTGGCAGGGATTGGCTCCGGGGAGGTGTCTTTTGGGGATTACTGAACGCGAGAGGCTGCCTGGAATCTAATGTTCCCTCTTTACTGGCAGCTACACGGTTAAAACATTTGTATCTGGATTCGGACACCGTGCAGCCAATGGGAGATGGGAAGAGATCCTATTTCTCATTGGCTGCACGGAGATCTCCCGGTCAACCTACCCCGATCCTCGTAATAAGCAGACCTCGTAATTTACAAACGCGGCCGAGACGTCTACCAATCGGCCTCGAAAATGATGCGTAAATGGGCCCGGCCTCTCCATCACCCCGCCGTTAAGTTAATCTGGGCCTAAAGTCGGACTGTGTCTTCCAGCGGATACGCATTCTGTGTATTCCGTTTTACCGCAGGCTGCTCGCCCGAAGAGCTACTCCTGAGTGGACATCACCACCTGCAAGACACAACCACACGGGGAAACGTTACGATCCGAACAGCGAGGGAGCTTAGAAAGAGCAGTCCTCGTAAAAAAAGTGGTGTAATCACCGTGGCAACCCATGGCTGAAAGCATTAACCGCCGCGTAAACTCGCTCTTAGGCTCTAGAAACACAAAATGCCGTAGCTCCAGATCGCGCCCTCGCTAAACCGTCGCTCCAGGGCAGTCTCCAGGTTGCGCGTCTGTCTCTTTCCGCTACGTGTATTACATGCACAGGAGCGCCCCCTCTGGTTGGGAGGACCCTCGCGGTGGTGGGACGTTCATTGACCCACCTTGGAGGTGATGGTTTCGCGACTCCGTATCCTGAGCTTGTTGACCTGACTCTCGGCGATGTCCGCCCGCTCCTCGGCCTCTTCCAGCTCGTGCTGGACCTTGCGGCACTTGGACATCTGGACGTTGGATTGTTCCTCCTGTGAGCAGCGAGAGGTGGAGAGGAGACGTTAGATGATGGCGGTCGGTGCAGAGATCTCGACCCCGCTTTATATCGCCCGACGTTCAGAGGTTAATGAAGTGAGAAGGGACTCACGGCTTCCTCCGTCATCCTCTTGTAGGACTTCACTTTGAGTTGCAGTTTATCGACCAGGTCTTGTAACCGTAGGATGTTCTTTCTGTCCTCCTCGGACTGCGGAAGATCGGTAATTAAAGGTTACTCTTCCTTCCCCGGGTTTGGCCAATCCCCACTATTCTCCCAACCCACCTGGAACGTCAGCTCCTTGACGCGCCTCTCGTATTTGCGGATTCCTTTGATAACGTCCGCGCTCTTCTTCTGCTCCATATCCACTTCGCCCTCGAGTTCCCGGACCTGCAATGAATGGAGAGTATTAACGAGCGGCCCTCAAACATGTCCCGGCGTCCAGCTCAGTACCAGGCTTCTATATCCGAGCTACGTATGGCCGCCAACGTGTCGCTACTCCGCACCCCTGCCGGAAAACGGCTCATGGGAGTCCAGCGATGGTTGGAGAGCATTGTGTAGCCCGGCAGGCGTAGGGGGCTTCGCATGATACGGTTTATAATAATAATTATACTTTCTATATGAAAAGAGGTGATTCTGCCAGTTGTATTATTACCCAATATCAGGAAAACCATGCCCCAGACCATGCCCCCCCAGCCCCATTACCCGAATGCTCTCCAAGCTGCAGTGTAAAGTGATTTCGAGGATCTCACCCTGGCCTCCAGTTTCTGGATGTGTTTCTTGCCTCCTTTCAGCGCCAGCTGCTCGGCTTCTTCCAGACGGTTCTGGAGATCCTTCACGGTCTGATCCAGGTTCTTCTTCATCCTCTCGAGGTGAGCGCTGGTGTCCTGCTCCTTCTTCAGTTCCTCGGCCATCATGGCCGCCTAGAAAGACACAAATCGGCCCAGAGAGAACTTATTTTCTTTTTTCCCCCCTCCTTTTTTAAAAGTTTACAAGATTTCTAACTTGATTATTTCCTTTTTTTTGTCCCGGCGTTTCAGCAGCAAGACCATCGCTAAAGCTAGAATTAATTGTACGGCTCACGTCGGTGATGGCTTTCTTTGCTTTGTCTTCTGCGTTTCTCGCTTCCTTGATGGTATCTTCAATCTCTCCCTGGAGCTGAGAGACGTCGCTCTCCAACTTCTTTTTGGTGTTAATCAGACTCGTGTTCTGCGGAAAGAAAAGGGCAGCCGGTAACGAAACAAAGTCCCAAAACTACTTCAGCTTGGAGACCTTTAAACATGGGAATCGTCTACTGGTGAAGTTGTGTCTTCAACCTCATTGAGATGCAATCTATGGGAACGTTCCGATCTTGCTACATCCAGTAACATTTTAAGGAAGGACATGAAGATGGGAGCGAGCGATACTCCATGGATCTAGATAAAGAGCATTGCGTGTTAACGTTGGGGGTACCTGTGTGTGCAGAAGCTGGACACGCTCTGTTGCGTCTAGAAGCTCCTGTTCTGCGATCTTTCTAGATCTTTCTGTCTGTTCCAGAGCAGCCCTCATCTCTTCTATTTCTGAAGCCATCAGGTTGTTCCTACGCTCCACTATTGCCAGCTGTTCCTTCAAATCCTCTTGTCCCCTGAGGGCATCGTCGAGGTGGATTTGGGTGTCCTGCGGATAAAGGAGAACCCGAGTGGAAGATTTTAATTGGAGGACAAAGCATAATTTCCCTACTTCCCAGGAACCGACCCATATCACATCATAAAACCTTTTACATAAAAACCTCTCGGCCCAGCCGAGGCTATACAGCCGCTGCATGGATCTAGATAATACCTTCAGCTGGCCTTGGATGTTCCGTAAGTATTTCTGCGCCTCGGCCGCTATACGGTTGGCGTGGCTGAGCTGGATCTCCATCTCGTTCAGGTCACCTTCCATCTTCTTCCTAAGCCTCACCGCTTCGTTCCTGCTCCGCACCTCGGAATCCAAGGCCGTCTGCATGGTTTCCACCGTCCTCAGGTAGTTCCTCTTCATCTGGTCGATTTCTTCATCTTTCTCCGCAATCTTCCGATCGATGTCGGCTTTTACCTGCGTTAACTCCAGCTGAATTCGGAGGATTTTGGCTTCTTCATGTTCCAAAGCTGCCTATATAATACCGAGAGAAAAAAAACGACTTCATTTCCAATTTATTTATTTATTTTTAAGATTCCTTCAAAGTATGTATTTTTAAATGAATATATATATATATATACAGCCTTTAAACGTATTGGAGAGAATGACCTCTGCCTCCTCGAGTGAAGCTTGCATCTCGCTCTTCTCCAGCTCCACTTGCTTCTTGGCTTTCTCCAGCTCATGGATGGTTTTAGTGCCTGTAACTATTTGCTCGGTAAGGTCGGCTATTTCTTCTGCGAAAGTAAACACAGAGTATGTGGTGTTATCCTCGCTGCGGTAATTCTGGAGAGCCTTTTCTTTCAGGGACAATGTGATGGAACGCTGGCCACTCTTTTGTGACCCATTCACTGAGGACAATCTTGAGCGTCACTTTGTATCTAACAAGGCACAGGAATCTCAAGAGCTTTCTAGAGAAGATCCTACACGACTTGCTCCTTTGTAGCAAACGTTTAGATTCTCCTAATTAGTCCCCGACTCCCAAAGCACTCACGTTGCAGATTCTTGTTCTCTCGTTTGACCATCTCAAGCTGGTCCAAGGACTCCTCGTAAGCATTCTTCATTTTGAAGAGCTCCGTGCTTAAAGATCGTGACTCCTTCAATGAAGATTCCAGTTCAGCCTGAGATTCTTCGTACTTCTGTCTCCACTCGGCCAGAACCTGTTTTTAAATAAAGAAAGACATTCATGGGTCTAAGTGCGGTTTGTGCGATAAATAATAATAATTTCATGTTTGTAGCACATTGAAGGGTGGCAGAATATTTCAGAAATATTAGTTAATTTTAATATTAATTATTGGAACGTTGAAATCAGCTAAGGTCCCCGTGAAGGTGCTTGTTGAACGGGGTCCCCATCTGCGGGTCTTCGCTCTTAAATTTCTGGCGAGATGAATGAACGCCAGTACCTTGTCAAAGTTCCTTTGCTTTTTGTCGAGCGCAGCCGCGAAAGAGTTCGCCCGTTCCACTTCTATCATGAGATCTTCCACTTCGCTTTGAAGTCTCTGCTTGGTCTTCTCCAGGGAGGAACACTTGGAGTTTACTGCCTCGATATTCTCCTCGGCCTCTTGAAGACGCTGGGCTAACTTCTTCCTAAAGTACACAGGACCCACGTTAGCCACCAAAGAGCACGGGCGATCTAAATACCTCCTTTAAAAGCATGAGATGCCACCATGTTAACATGGACATCCCACCATCCCAATGCACTGCAAGGTCTACCTGGAGATACAAACCATAGTCACCCCCTCAAGAAAGAAGCACGAGGTAGGGGCGGTGGCAAGAAGCCAAGAGAAGTCATTTAAAAGTTTGACCCCAGCCTCCAGTGCAAACTCCGCACTGAGCATCTTGCGAAACACCTATTATTTTTTAAACTAAAATATTACTTGGCTTCCTCCAGTTCCTCTGTGCGCTGAATAGCGTCCGTCTCGTATTTCGTCCTCCATTGGGCGACTTCTCCGTTGGCTTTGGACAGGGCTCTCTGTAGCTCAGACTTGGCCTCCTGTTCTTCTTCGTACTGTTCCCGGAGCAGATCGCAGTCGTGGCGGGAAGCCTGCAAGCCGTGTGCCAACGCGTTCTTCGCCTGGTAAATGTGAAGCGTGAGGATATATAAGGATTCGTACTGCCACGTTGCCTGAAAACCCGTAAAGCTCAGACACGTCAAACCACTTACCTTGACTTCTTCTTCCATCATCCTCTTGAGCTCCTCAATTTGTTGAGTGAACGCTTGCTTGGACCTCGACAGTTGTGACACCAAGGACTCTCTTTCCTCCAGCTGTCTGGCCAACTCCCCTGCGTGGCAAACGACAAATATGATGTCATAAGTCGTGGCAGTATTTAGATAAAAAGGTACGTTTTTGATTGGGGTTTTTCCCCATAAAGACATTTCCCCGTCTGCCGCTACACATTATCGAGCCGGTTTTGGACCCGTGTCTGTGTTCAAGTCATACCTGATTCTGTCTGCAGACGGGCCTTTTGGAGCGTTAGCTCCGCGACGTTTCTCTGGTTCTCTTCGGTTTTCGCCTTGAACTCACTCAGCTGGTCTTCCAGCATCCTGCAGAGCTTTTCGAGTCCAGCCTGAGTATAAAGACATATCGAGACTGTATTTATCACAACAGATGACGACGTTCCAATAACGTGATTTATCAATCCTCGGCATACGTCTGGGATAAATGCTGATTACGATCCTGAGAAACCGTCTGTTCCCAGCGACATCTAGTAACGCAGTCTCAGCAATGATTATAATAAGTTAAGAACGTGGAAATCTGGGTTCGTGGGACTGTTAAACCCCGGAGATGCTTTCCCGACACGTACATGACACGTACATGACACGTACATGACACGTACATGACACGTACATGACACGTACATGACACGTACATGACACGTACATGACACGATTTTAAATGAGCGACAGACCTTAGATTTAGTGACAGATTCCAGGTTGCTGTTGATATCATCGATCTCCATCCTCATCTCGCTCTTCTCCTTTTCCAGCTTCTGCTTCACGCGCTGGAGGTTGTCTATTTGCTCGGAGTACTCGGCGGCGCCGTCGGCGTGCTTCTTGCGCAGAGTGGCGACCGTGGCCTCGTGCTGCAGAGACGCTTCCTCCAGGTCCCGACGCATTTTCTGGAACTCGGCTTCCCTTTTCTTATTGAGTTCTATCTGAGTAGACGTGACCCCTCCGGCCTCCTCCAGCCTCTCGCTGATCTCCTCCAGCTCCCTGGCCAGATCAGACCTTTGCTTTTCCGCCTTGGCCCGCGTTGCTCTTTCAGACTCAATTTCCTCTTCCAGCTCTTCTACACGAGCCTAGAAAACACAACCAAACGTAGCGTATCAACATATATTGGTCTGGAGGGGCTCGAGAGCAACGTGTAGAGTTATCAAAGATGTGGGGGATAAAGGATATAAGAGCGTTGGGATAAGCGATGGAAAGGAAAAAGGAGGGCAGACTCGATGTAGCAAGGAATGATGAGGATGATTCCGTCTAAACCGAATTGCTCTACGCCTGAAGTTGACCTTTTTACCTGAAGCTCTTTAATTTTCTTCTGATGCTGGTTGCCGGCTGCTTGTTCATCCTCAATCCTGCCGAGCAGTTGGCTTATCTCAAAGTCCTTCCTGCGACCGACGCATAAATCAAATAAGATTAAACAGCGTAACGAGAGTCACGATGACCCGAGCCTGGTTATTGTACAGAAAACGCATGCAAACATTAACTGCACACAGGGCTTTTCCCGCTAAGACCTCCTTTATGTGCCCCTAAAGCTAACTTTTTAGGAGGAATAGTTACCCCCCCCCCCTTATCGGGGTCCGGTGGAGGTTCACAGATGATATTGCGGTCATCTTAACCATTCTTCCGCCTTTCTCTAAATGTTACAAACACCAAAAGCTGGTTACATTTCATGCTTCGTTTTAACATAAACCTCGTACTTTTTAAGTCTTTCGTCCAGCTGCTGTCTGTCGTTTTCCAAATCCATGATGGAGTCCTGAGCCAACTTCAGGTCTCCCTCGAGTTTCCTCTTAGATCGTTCGAAGTCCAAGCGCAGTTTTTTCTCCTGTTCCAGGGATCCTTGCAGCTGCCGGAGGGATCGGAGACATCGTTGATCAATAAGTGTTAACATTTTGTGCTTCTAGTATTGTTTTTTTAATTGTGAAGAATAAACCGAGGGCTCTGAGCCGACATGCGGTGCAATTATTTCTCGGTCTTGTGTTTACCAATTCCCAGGTCTGGGTGACATCATCGATGTCCCACGCATTATAAGCTCCATCAACCACCAGTGTATTCTGGCCCCCGGTGGGGTGCAGCTGAATCAGCTGTTTAGGGAGGTTGCCGATCTAGCTGGTAATAGACCATTTATACCTTGGCCGGCACAGATCCCCTTCACAGATCTGCGTGACCTTCTGAGGTCGTAGCGTCGGGAGTGTGATGACATATCTCAATATACACTATACACAAAGTATAAGGTAAGGTAGGCCTGGGGGGTGATTGGTGGGTCAGGGCCACCATAAACATATCACTGGGTGCATGACGCGGTGTACAGGTCCTCCTAGGTCCTAATGCGGGGAGAGCTCTGCCTTTAGCGATATCGTACTCACGTCATCAATTTGCTGCTCCAGTTTAATTTTATGTTTGGTCAGAGAGTTAACTTTGTCTTCTTCTGCCTGGAGATCATCCAAGGTCTGCTGGTGAGCCTCCTGGAGAGCTTTCTTTTCTTTGGTCAGCTTAGCGATGGTTTCATCCAGACCGGACATTTCCTCCGTCAGGTTTTTAACCTGTTGAAATCAAACCTGATGAAATCTCTTCAAGTTTTAAAAGCTCTAAAATATATCAAATATTTACAATATTAACAAAAAAACCCACTAAAAAGTATCTCTCTACTTTCATTGTCCCTCTAACAGGGTGAAATGTACAAATCTCAAGTATCTCAACCACAATAATTATCAAAATCTTAATTAGCCGGGAGACGTACTTTGTTCTCCGTGGCGTGTTTCTCCTTCTCAACCTTGGCCAAAGTCAACTCAAGGTCGTCGATATCTTTCTTCAGCTCGGAGCATTCGTCCTCCAGCTTTCTCTTCTTAGCCGTCAGCTCGGCGTTCGACTCTTCCTCATCCTCCAGCCTCTCGTTTTGCTCCTTGATTTTGGCCTCCAGTTGGATTTTGGTTTTAATTAATTGATCGCATCTTTCCTCCGCGTCCGTCAGGTTTTCAGATTCCTTCAGAGAGAATACAGACGTTTGTTACTTTATAATGAGGATAATAACGGCGGGGGGGGGTCAGGATGGGACCAGCGAAGGTGCCGTAGATATCTGGAGTTTACAGTTAAATACCAGGCGGGTGATCTGATATCCCTTTCTCATAATTCAGTCATTTTACCTATCTTTAGAGGTAAATGGCAGACCATGATGGACACCATGATGCTTACGGATTGGACTTGAAGCTGGAGGTCATTCTTCTCTTGGAGAAGTTTCACCATCCTTTCCTCGAGCTCTTTTCTTTTGGCTTCGGACTTTGCCAGATCCTCCTTGGTTTTGGTGAATTCCTCTTTCATGGCAGCCATCTCCTTCTCTGTCTCTGCGCTTCTGAGAAGAGGCTTGATCTTGAAGTAGAGCTTCATCCACGGCCAGTGCTTGACGTTCATGAAGGCGCGGATATTGTACTGAATGGAGAAGACGGCTTCCCTAAAAGTAAACAGTAACCGGCAGATTAGATTTCAAGCAATTTACTAATAAGCTGTGTATAACAATGATTGTTATCTATGGCGAGGGAATTTTAAGGTGTAATGAAATGTGGATTTTTATCATGTGGGCTGGGCCATTTTACGTACTTCTTACAGAATCAAACTTTGAAACTGAAAAGGCCTTTTTGAAAAGCAGTTTTTGCGATTTCAGAAACAGACCAGGTTTATCTTCCGAGCTGTTCTGACGCGGATATTAAGTACCTCCTCGCCATCATTCTTTGGAATTCAACTCTCATGAGGAACCCTCTGCATACAGCCTGCGTGCGGGTGATGAGAAGGGCAAGGCGGTCGTCTCGCATCTCCTCCAACGTACCCAGCAACCCAGCTTTGAAGAACACCTTAAATACGAAGAAGACACAGCATGGAAGATAACACGGCGGCGGACAGCCCTCCCTGCTTGACTCTACCTCCAGTATTTCATCGCTTGGCACCGTCCAGGCTCTAAGGGGTTAAACTCCCGTCCCTAAAGTCCACAAATTAAGCTGGTTTTCACGACGATACTTACCGCATTTCTTAGTAACTTCCAGGGTTGAATGTTAATTAGCGAATCATTAAAATTCCCCCGGTATCTCGGCCCTCGAAGATTACGTGTGAAGAAGTACAAGGTGGAATTTGAGTGGTAATATAACCCCCTGACGCCTAAGAATGAATTTCTTAAAAAAAAATTAAAAACTTTAGGAACCTAAATTTAATTTAACAGAAATGCGGCAGATCCTGTTAAATACAGAAATAAGTATTCAAGGCCGCGGATTTGGGGATGAGGAGGGGTCATTATATGCTAACATTTAGAAGAATTGGCCCCCGGAGGTGTAACCGGATTACCTTAGTGTGCCCGAACTTATACTGAGTGTGATCGATGTCAATGGATCCCAACAGTTTCTCGCAGGCTTTCTTGCTGTCTATAAACTGTCCCTCTGGGATCGCGCTGGCGTTCAGGATCCGGTACCTATTAAAAAGCAAAATCGGGTGCAATCGGACCAAAGAATGAAAGTATACAACGAAAACCTCCCCCTAACCCTTCACGCTCTCGCCATCCTCCCACCGACATTTTTGTGCTGACATTTTTACAATTCGCCCCCCGCCAGGTCATCCGGGGATAGTAACTTTACCTTTGTTTAAAGTCTGCGTACACGATCCTGTTGGGGAAGCCCTTGCGGCAAATTCTGATGCCCTCGAGTACCCCGTTACATCTCAGCTGGTGGAGAACGAGGTGATGGTCCATATCCCCTGGAATATAAAACATTTGCCAATTTCCGGACAAACTCCAGGGGTCGTTACCTGGAAGCTGATGCTCAACCCTTTGCTTACCTGGTGTTTTGGTTTCGTTGGGGATGATGCACCTCACAAAGTGGGGGTGGGTTGTCCTTAAATTGGACATCAGTTTGTTCAAGTTTTCCTGCGTTTTTGAAAAAGGTGATTATTTAAAAAATAAATAAATAAGGTTTCAGGCAAAATCTAACCAACTGTGCTTCCAGAAACTTTAGATAACTACGGCAGAAGTCTGGGGACCTATCAGACATCTCACAGCTTGGCGGCCGACCGAGCTGCTACTTATTTCCTTAGTCCAAAGATGTCTGTGATCATTTTTAGATTCATTAAAGTTTGCAAGACCTCAGTGTTTTGGGTCCTCTAGAAGTATCGCTACGCGCATATTACTGGTCTTCACGTTAATTGTACCGGTTTGTTGGTAAAGCGCTGCCTGTAGGGCACCGCCGGTGGCTGTGTGCTCACGGCGTTTGGAATAATGTATCAGAGTCTCACGGACATCGCTGGGTGAAACCGTATGATATATGCTGTTTTTATTAAAAGTTCATGTATTTGCACTAGAAATGGCTTACCCTGAAAAGAGCAGACACGGTCTGAAACGAAGAGCCCTTCTTCTTGGCTCCCTTTTTGCCAGCGGCTTCGGCTAAATACAAAAGGCAACATTTAGAACAACAACACGACTCGTTAGAATTAATATTCATCCAGATCACGATACGATGTACCATTACACCGAGTTTCCCACCAATCAGGTCCCCTTTAATCCCCTGAGACTAGAAACTCTTTAATGCCGGACCCATGCTACCTTTATCGACTTTAACGAGAACGTCAGGCGCTTACCATCTGTAGCAGCGTAAGAGGCGTAAAGGTTGGCCAAGATCTTCATGGAAGACTTCTGGTAGAGCCCCACCACGGTTTCATTCAGCGGGTCCTTGTTCTTCTCCAGCCAGCCTTTAATGTTGTAATCCACCGTCCCGGCGTAGTGAATGAGGGAGAAGTGAGCCTCTGCCTTGCCTTTGGCCGGTTTGGGCTTCTGGAAGTTGTTGGATTTGCCGAGATGTTGGTCGTAAAGCTTGTTCTTGAATGAAGTGTCTGTTGCCTTGGGGAACATGCACTCCTCTTCAAGGATGGAGAAGATGCCCATCGGCTGGAGGTAATCACAGGGATGAAAGCAGGTCAGCATCTCTATATTTCAAGAGATCCTACGAAGCCTAGGGCATCAACTAACCTAGAACGTTTTAGCGTGAAGAACCCACTTGGATCTTCACGGTACCCAATGAAATAATGATAGAAGACGCGTGCGTTACCTTCTCAATAAGCTCGATGCAGGCGGCCAGGTCCATGCCGAAGTCGATGAACGTCCACTCGATCCCTTCCTTCTTATATTCCTCTTGTTCCAAGACGAACATGTGGTGGTTGAAGAACTGCTGCAGCTTCTCGTTGGTGAAGTTGATGCACAGCTGTTCCAGGCTGTTGAACTACAAAGTCAAATAGAAAAACCTTATCGCTACCGGGCCGCTGGTTAGTAGAAGGGACCCAAAGGATTTTGGGGAAATAACCCCAATCAAATATCAGCAGCCATGATTCTAAACGCCACGTAATGGTGCAGAGGCAGCTCTGGACCCAAGAAATCTTTCAATCAGTGAAGACAAAGGGAGAACGGACCTCAACCCACCTCAAAGATTAAAAATCCAGCAATATCCAGCACGCCGATAAAATGCTGTCGGGGTAACTTAGTATCCAGCTGATGGTTAATCCGGGTCACCATCCACAGGAACAGCTTCTCATACACTGACTTGGCCAGGGCATTGACGTTGTGGTGAACCTAAGTGGGATAATAACGCCACATTCAGGGTTTCCGATATAAACGTTTAGGTGATAAGGGCTTACGGCGCCGAGTTTCCCCACCTGCTCCACGGTTTGACCTTTGGTCACGTACTCGTTTCCGACTTTCACCCGGGGGAAGCAGAGACCTTTTAGCAAATCTGCCGAGTTTAGCCCGGTGAGATAAGCCGTTTTATCGGCCACTGTAAAACAAGGCGAAGCGCGTGGGTTAGTATGGAGACTTTGTGACGGGGGGCAAGAATACGTATGCGCCGGGGGGGGGGGGGGGCAGACTTTAAGGTTTACTTGAATCAATAACTTTGCCCAACCGGACCCCTTTTAGCACCCGTTCTAAAACTGATGGTAATGCCCCCTGGCATATAGTCAGTGAACTCCTTACCCTCCGTCCCATCGGGCTCTGCCTGCTCCTCACGGGGTCTCTGCTTGAACTTCATGACGCCGTAGTGCATGACGGCCCCCGTTAACTTGTAAATACCAATTTTCTCTTCGGGGGTGAAGCCCAGAATATCAATAGCGCTCTGTGCGTAACAAAGAAACACAACAACGTGAAGCGACCTGCACGTCGCTCAATGAAATGTGAGATTTAAGGGACTTACATCAGTGGCTATCAGTTCTTCTGTGTCGTCGATGCTGGCCACCGAGATCTCCCCTTGGCTAATGTACGGGAAGTCATATGGGTTTGTCGTAATTAGCAATGTATCTGGGAAGAAAGAGGATTGTATATAAGTTGTGGAATCCTCGAGTTCCAAGGGCTTGATACAATCTCCCATAATGTTACTTATGTGTCAACGAGGGACCTTCGGACAATGGGGACAATTATGTTGTATGCATGCGCGGATACAATCATTATCTCGATGCATGAGTTTATACAGTAATGTAGCGTGCATTGGGGTGTAGTAATGACATTCGCATTGTGGCGCACAGCTTGGTAGACCCGCCAGCGTAAGGAATACTGACCGATCAGCTCTGGCTTCTTGTTGGAGAGGATTTGGTAGAAGATGTGGTAGCTCCTCTCGGCCTGCAGCTGGAAAGTGACTCTGGACTTCTCCAGCAGATCTAAAGAATACATTGCATCGCATCTTAGGCAATTCTAGGACCATAAGCACTCAGAGATGTACGGTAGGCAACGTGTACAAGCTGCCCAAAACTAAAGAATGAGAGAATTGTTCACCTAATAATGCCATTTATGGACCGTAACCTCCAAAAAGAGGAACAGCCTCCCAGCAGAGGTGGTAGAGGGTAATACAGTAAGAGGATTAAACATGCATGGGATAGACATACGGCTTCTGAATATATATATATATATATATATATATATATATATACACATACATACACATATGTATTATGTACTCACATGTTTCGATATCTGCAGAGGCCAGCTTCCCGGTGGTCCCAAAATGGATGCGGATAAATTTACCCTGCGGATAAGCGAAAGACCCCGTGACATGGATGCACCGCAGAGCAGATACAGCTGCCTTTCCCTCTCTGAACAGAAGGGGGGGTATTTCTGCCAGCTGGCGTTTAACGAGGGGACGGTTTACTAAGTAGTGCTCCAAGTCCTCAACAAACCCGGTAAAAGTTACCTCTGTGCGGCTTCAAGTTTAATGCTTTAAAGCCGAAGCCCCGCAGCGCTCCCTGCTTTACCTATCAGAACCGCCGGCTTCTCTATCTCATATGAACGTCATATACTCACGAAGCGGGACGAGTTGTCGTTCCTCACGGTCTTGGCGTTACCGAAGGCTTCCAGCAGAGGGTTGGCCTGGATGATTTGATCCTCCAGGGTGCCCTGCGGTAAGAAATGAACCGGTTACCGTATGGGGTCCACGTAGCGGCCGTACGCTCGCGGCACAGACGGCGGAACGGCTGCAGAACGGCCGAAACATCTTATCGCAGAAGACGAGTCTCCAGACGCCCGTCTCGCACCTTATTTTTTGAAGCCTCTTCCTTCTTCTTTATGTCCCCGACGGCTGCGATTGTCGCAAAGTACTGGATGACACGCTTGGTGTTCACGGTCTTTCCGGCCCCGGATTCTCCGCTGCGATAAAACACCCAAAAAATAAGCTTATCAGAGGACTCTGAGTGTAGTCCGTAGAAGACGTGAACATAGACGGGCTTCCAAGACATGGTACTAAGGCATTTTACAGGGTTGGTTTAGAACCTCCTTTTCCTCCTTCCCCAGCCTCACTCTGGATCTGTTTTCCCATCCTTTCTACTCCTTTTTGGAGACCCCCAAACATCTCAATATTTCTGTAAGTAGTGGATTTTTCTTGAATTGTGTCTGAAAATCCACCCTCTCCTCGTCTTCTCACCAAAGCCATCACTTCTTTCTAATCGCGTGACAATGACCTTCCGTGGAGTGCGAGGCTTTCTGCACCTGAGGACCGCGGCTTCTCCTCCATCATCTTCTCCATTTCTCCTTCATCCAAATACTCCACCTAGTGAACGGATTTCTGAGCTTCTGTCCTCGACCTTCTTAGCTCTTTAGTTGTAAACCCCACACTTTTTGGTTTAAAGACTCATCTATTTGACTGAATAATTCCTCCCGGGTCCATAAAGTTCCCCTAACATCATCGGTCTCCCTCCCAGAGAAATGTCTATTCTTAATTAATCA
>VKOC01006372.1:0-30484 GCA_009364415.1 Spea multiplicata
GGGTGGTAGATATGTGGAACAGCCTCCCAGCAGAAGGGGTAGAAGCATAGAATTTGATAGCAGATAACAATACTTCGGCCCGTTTTGTCTGTTTTTCCTGATGTGGTCTCCGACATTAGTCCCTGGTCCCAGGAGCCATGTGCCTATAATTCCCTCACTGAATTACCAACTTGTTATTACCCATACTCCTTTGCTGTTTAGTTAAATTATGATGTAATCAGGCTGAGAAAGTGGATACCCAGTCAGAAGTTATTAATTTATTGGACAAAGGAGTCTGTGTAATTATACTGTGAGAAGATCAGACTCAGGAGGTGGTTGCCCACGTAAGATTGGAACTATTAATTTATTCTATATTATTCATTTTACAATGATTTATGGCGCCTACGTCCATAGATGTACGCTTATTAAACAATGCGCAGCTGCTTGATATTCCGCTTGCTTCTCGCTGAGGGTTATATTTAGGAAATAGAGAAGGATGATCTGGACACACTTTTAAATTTTAAATATATAAGCGACAAAAATCTTTTCTGTGGTTTGTCTGCTGTGTTCCCTGAGTAGCAGTACTGGCTGCTTCATCAGTAGGTCCCATCACTATCCTTAATGGGTTCCAGTGTAGAGGACAATCCATCCAGTTTCATTGGGTGACATAAAACGGTCCCTTGGCCTACACCCTATGAAGACTGCATAAAGATTTGGTATAATATACACACTTTCTTCCAGATTTAAAAGACCCTTATTTGAGAATACCTCCAGCGCTGTATACAGTAATGTCGGTGAGTATTGACAAAAACCTGGTTTTATCTCATTTTGTTCCAATAACCTTCCTTTATCTGCAGACCTGGAGACAGCCATTGTTGTCAGTCATATGATATTTTGGATATCCCTGCTCAAACACCACAATGAGCTGATACTTTATGGCAACGCTAATGAAGTCCCTTCCTCCATAGACTTTCAATAGTCAGAATGTCCAACGGGGCAATTAAGATCGAGCCATACTATTTTTTACCACAGGGCTGGATAATAATGTGTGTGATAGAATGAGCTAAGATAGCAGAGCTAGAACACATATTAATGATCTCCATAACCAGCCTATTGACACTATGGAGTCTGTGCCGGCTCCGCACAGCCTCCGTAGACTTCATTAAAAGGTGCTGGACGCCTATAAGACGAGGCGCACCGGAATTTGATGTCATATACCGGCGCTCCATTCCGTAAAGGAGAAAAATCGCCTTTTATTGTACCGGAGCCACTGATCACGGAGGTGACTTGGGGTGGTGCTGCTCTAGTTCGGGCCTAGGGCTGCACCAAAGGTAAATACACCATTTTCTTCAATGTAATTGATGGAAGTAAAAAATGTTAACTTGTAATAACTTTTTTTAATCTATATATCATTTAGCAACAGTATCATACATAAACCATATCTGTAATTTCACCTGTATGCTCATGATATATATATTTATACGGTATATACAGGTAAAACTGTATGCACTGGTGTATTTACCTTTAGAGGAGCCCTAAGCCCAAACTAGGGCAGCATCCCTAGTCACCTCCACCCCCATGTTCGCCGGCTCTGGTACAATAAAATGGAACGCCGGCATATGACATCATAAATTCTAAAATTTGCCCTGGGTATAGAAATACCCAATGTTTTTGTGTTTTTTTCCCCAAGTTATTGGGCAATAAGAAAAATTAGCATATTGCTATATAAAAAACATTTCATACGATATCGGGGGAATTTTAGCAACACCAGCGGAGCGAAAGAAGCGATTGTTGATCGCTTTCTAAGCTCATTTAACCCCATAAATGCCAGACACATCAATGATCCTTAACTTCTTACATCAATGGTTGTTAGAGGGTTAAATGACTTAATAAGAAATTAACTTACACAAATGACTATTAACAGCTCACAAATTCACTTAAGATGTCTTGGCACTTTTAACCACTACTTAAAAAGCAGGAGTCTGGAGTGGTCATCTGGCACAACCAGGGAAGTGTCTGGTGGGTCGCTGGTAGAGCAGTAGATCAGGCGCTGCAGTACGTGGCCACTGGCTGGATATGCCTGCCCCCCCCCACTGCGGGACCATGAAAAGCAACATGCTGCTGCATATGTTCAGCCAGCAGTCACGCATGTCATTTGGCAACCACTGGCCTTGCTAGGACCAGCAAGCATCCCCAGTCCGGCGCTGCCCAAAAGCAAGAATTATCCTCTTTGGAAATTGGTAACAAGGGGTTACCAGCGTACTCCTATGGTCGATGGCAGTTTCCTAGCATGAATACATTTTAGTGACTTCATTATTAATCAAACTAACGCAGATGGCGTGTTTAAGTTTGCCCCACGAGGTACGATTGTTTCCTTTTAATTAGTCAAGAGGGATGGATCAAATGCAGATGTACATCTGATTTACACATTAGTATTAGGGCATAAAAACAGTGCAGCTTAAATAAGAGAACAGAAAAATGATAGAAAGCGACATATGAACACTTTTAAAAAAAGTGAAATTCCTTAAAATGAGTCTCACACCTACATATAGTGTAAATTCCCCTGTATGTAAATGAATTATACTTTGTCCTAATTCATTCGCATTTCCACATGATAAAGTCTTGATCATAAGCTCACATAAGCAGGGCTCTCGTTTCCTTCTGAACCAGCATGTCTTATTGTGCTTTATTGTATATTTTTTAACACTTTTATCATTTTCTGCTTCACAATGGCCATATTTCTGAGATTTACACAATTTAATTTTAACACAAATGTTCTGCTGTTTATGTTTTATTTATAATTACTTTTTTCCACCAAACATCCTGAACTCCTTAAAAGAGCGACATCAGGTGAGGAAAGACTTACAGAGAGCTATTGGTCCCAAGTAGGGACTGTCTTGCTAAATGAAGGGCGCTTGGGAGGAATCTAATAGTCAGCACACGATTATGGACAAATATTAGAATTTATTTAACAGGTTTTTTTAAAAAAAAAAATACAATTGCACCATATTTTCTAGTACGTTATGGTATGTTCAAAATAATGGTATCTATAGAAAGAGGGATGGGTGATTTAAGGCCAAACGAGGGACTTTCCCTCCTAAAGAGGGACACTTGGGGGATATGTTATTGTGACTTTTCAGGCTGTTTCAACATTATGTTAAATTAACACTACACGTTCTGAGCGCCTAGAAAGCAGGAATCCACAGGGGAGAATTATTTGTACCTTTTCCTCTCTGATTGATATCCATTCTCTTTCGATCACATGATCAGAATGCAGCTTCATAGGCAGGTCTCATTAGTTGTTGTTTTTTACCGGAATCACAACATTTTAGAAATAACACATTAAATATAGTATTTAATGTGATCAGCAACACTTCCTTTTAAAAGCCACACATTTTTGTCTAATGAGTACACGTAACATATGTTGAATCTCACGTTTGAAACTGCGAGATAAAACTACTAAGACTTTATCTTGCTGCACTGGTTTAGGGAACAATAAAGGCGTTTAGCAAAGGCCTGCATTGTAATATTTTTAATGAGTTGCATAATACACCATGAAAAATAATTTAATAATAATAATTATTATTATTTTTATTTCAATGACTGTAATGTTATTTTTGGGAGGAAGGGGTGATTTCTTTTGTAGGTTTGTAGCCCCTGGGAATGTGACTTTGAAACACGCAGAAACAGCTCCTTATATATTTTAATCAATGATAATGAAAATTCCTAGGTAAAGTGTTCCAGGCACACAGTCTCCTGCTGTTTGGATTGGCATGTTGTGTATTCTTGTGAGATAAATAAGACTTTGGGGAGAGTTATTACATGTTAGACACATCTTGTATCCATGACATTGTCTCCTACAGGCATTATTATCACACAGGGGGGGGGACACATATTACATATTATCAGGGGTAAATAGCATAGTGTAGCGTTCTAAGCCGTTCGTACACGGGGATACGATTTACATTGCAAAGATTTCTGTCTCTCCTCCCACTGCTCCAAAATCCCAGGGATTTTGCCCCAATTGCAGGGGTCTCAGGGTGAAGGGGCAGGTTCTCAGGGTCAAGCAGTCCCTTTCTACACTGCTGTGATCGTATTTAAGACTCTACGTTGGCACTTTTGCTACCAATATGACATCCCTGCTTGAATACAGGTGACTCACTTAGGTGTATCTTTAAATAATGACAAGCCAAGGTTTCCATGAGAATTGGTATTAGAGACGTCTGATTAACCCTCCATAATTCTCCCCAAAGCACATCGTTCCCGATAATTCAAAAGGGCCACCGGCAGACATTTCCGGACCCAATAGGAACCACCTTGTCACACCCCATGGTAATGCCTCAAGGTCCCCTAAAACCCCCCCAACTGTTTTAGGGAATGTGCCTGTAGGGATGGGTAGAGGAGAAAGCCTTTATAAAAGTGACTTTGTGACCTGCTAACCACCACTTCTAGAACTGTTTTGGGTATTTTGAAGAATGTTTGTGTTTACACAATTTAGGTTATAAACACATTTCTCTGTTTATACACAAAGTATTGTTACTGCCATACCCTCATACCCAGCAAACATCCTGGGGAGGAAGAACAGACAGACATAGGTTTTGGGGTCACAAAATAGGGACTCTTGGGAGCTATGCCCAGAGATTGCCCCCATTCTTCTTTTCTGCCCACTTCTTTGACCTCCGAACCATTTCCAGGAATGATGAGTGAGGCGCCCCCTGTCACGCTGCCTCTCCTCACCCCACCTCTCCGCTCCCCATCCCCCCCCCTCTCCGTCTCACCTCCCTCCTGTCTACTCTAAGAGGAGGGATTTCCTCGCTCATCACCAGGTCCCTAACCCGCTGACGTTCAATGTTCGTGCCCAGTCCGGCTCCCCCAGTTCTGTGCCCGGTCCCGGCGGCGTCCCAGGAGCTCCGTGCCCGGCTGAACCTCCGTGCCGTGCAGCATCCGGAGCCGTGCGCTTCACATGCCCACAACCGACTGGGGATCCCGGGTGTCGCACACTGCAGGTGAGGCCGCCGGTCGATCAAGACCCTCCGAACAATGGCACGGAGCTGCAGGTCCTGGGCAGGTGCCAGCAGGAGGGGGCAGATACGCCGTAGACGGGCATTCTTTAACCTCTTAAATGCTGAGTTCAGTGGGTTTCACATGTGCTTACTCTAATTATTTAGGGGGGCTTAAATAGTGAAACAGAATGTTTGCCCCTCTCTCTCCCTCTCCTCTCTTTCTCTCTCTCTCTCTTCTCTCTCTCTCTCTGTCTCTATCTATCTATCTATCTATCTATCTATCTATTTATCTGTCTACTTCTATTATCTTTTTCATTCAGATGTCTGATCAAACTTTGAATATTGAAGAATGATAGATAGATAGATGGATAGATGGATAGATGGATAGATAGATAAATAGATAGATAGATAGATGGATGGATAGATAAATAGATAGATATGATTAATGAGTTACTGTATCCCTTATGTTTATTCCAATAACTCCAGTCTATCATATGACTGTATATTGCACAGGTAGTAGAAGCCAATTATATTGCGCTATAAATTGGCGCCATCTCTATCTATCAGCTTTATTGCTTATCAATGGACTGGATTGATGGTAATGGAAGTGCTTTGTATCCTGTGCTGTAATTGCGCTGATATCGGAGATGTATTGTTTTAAAAATAGCCCAGATCCTCTTACTTATGATCTATTTCATACCGTCTGCCTAAAACAAAAAAAGGGGTAACTTTTCCCAGGTACTACACTATTTGCCCCCCGCATAGATATGGTTGGTACTGCAGGATGTACACTGGGTACAGACGTCGCCGTCGCGCCGTATAATCAAGTAATGAAGGTTTCGTTTCCTGAGACCCGTGTTGATTTTATTTATATATTTGTTGATGGAAAGTTCCTGTGTTCTGATCTCATTTGACTTTTTTTCATGTAATTTCTGGTTGTGTTTAATTGCTTTTTTATAGTTAGCTTTGTTAACCCCTTCATGCCATGCTTTAGCAGGACAAGAGTTAAGTGTTTTGGTTTTTCTTTACATTGTATTGGGTTCCTGATATTGTCACAGCACATAAGAAATAGCGACGTGATATTGATGTGAGATCGGAAGGTTTTCTGTTCAGTGTACATTACGTTTTTTTTGCATTTGTTTCATCATTTTAGAAAATGATGGCAAAAAAAGAGCGGAGACGTTTTGTATGATAGGGGCAAATACCATTAGGACCAGACAAGGCAGAAGGAGCCAGGATTATAGAAGAAACCCGGAACACATAGGGCTTTAAATGTGCCGGCTTTCTTGCGTGTGTCTGGTTTGCAGAGGGATATCACTAGGACAGTAGCAATGGCAAACCAGGACTTGTTGTGGACCAAAGAGCATCATTTGCAAATGGTTTCTCTGGTAGCCACCATTCAGGTCAGACTGGCCACTTGCCTTGGCTGCCAGAAGTAGATTTAGAAGGCAAGTGGGTCTATTACACTCACCCAGTTCTATACTGGTTTAACCCTTCTTTGGAAATGTAAGTTCCAATTTAGCCATATTCTACCCCTTCTGGATGTAATGGGGGATGTAGGAAAGATGTCTGGCCTTCCATTTGAAAAAAAGCATACTGCCCAATAGCATTCTTATTACATGACATTGTCTAGTTTGCGTGACAGTATTTAAATTAAACGATTTAGCTTGTACTGCCGCTGCGTAATGATAGGGGGACTGAAATCACCCCTTTGGGTGTTATCCCCTTCAGTATTAAAAAGTCGCACGCGCAATTAAGATAATCCGTACCAACTCTTATATACATTTTACACAGTAGCTGAAATAATCCACGAGCTCATCCACAAAGTAGATCCAATACACTGACTCTTGTACATTGTCGGAAATATCCACCGCCGCTAATACCCTTTACACAAAATCTAGCTTTCATAATAATAATAATTTTATATGACATGCACTAAATATGTTCTGGAACACATCATTTATTATGCGTGGTTCACAAATCAAATGTACATGATTCCTTATCAATTATATTTTTTTACATGTGATTGAAATACTTCATTCATTTTATGGGACCATAAAAAATATTGTGTTTTTTTATGCATATCATGATTAGACCATACCGAGTACATTTTTTTTTAATCATCAGCTCAATGTCTGAAATTCTTATCATCCGCTCAGTGTCTGAAATTAGTCGTGCGTCTTGTTTATTAGAATTCAAGCATGTCATTTAAATTAATATATGACCCTGTGTGAGCTGAATTCTTTAAGTGAAGCTCAAGCAAAGAAGTAAATATGCAGAAATCTCTGATGTTCGTTTGTTTGCTTGCTGGTTTCTTAAATGACTAAGGAGATATGTATCAGCCTCTGGCTTGGATCAGCTAATAATGTATTATTTTAATTTATGTATCTCTGCCTGTTACAAAGGCATAGAGATTCCTATAGCCTCAGTTGCAGTCACATGAGATCTGGCATGGAGGCAGTTGCCCATAGAGTTGCTCTGATTTAAGGATTTTGGGCCAATGACCATGGTGTCTGTGTGTGCGTTTTACTTGTAATCCCGCATACAGCCACTAGGGTTTCTACAAACTTATTCTCGGGGAATGTGTGTTGGATGGGCCTTGAAGGTGCGTAGTGCATACTTATGTAGAAAGATAAGGAGAAGGGTGAATTAAACAGGCAATTGGGGATCGTTGATTAGAGTGTCACGTAAAGAGAAAGTAAGGGTTTAATATGTAGTCCCCTATAGAAAGTCAGATAGTATTCTAGTTGCAGACTGTAACACAGAAGAGAAGGTTGGATGAGTAGACTGTCAAACAAAGAGAAAGATCGTTGAATGATTAGACTGTCACACAAAGAGACAGGGTTGAATGATTAGACTGTCATGCAGGGAGACAGATGGCTGAACAGGTAAACAGTTACACAGACAAACAGAATACTGAATGAGTTGACTCACACAGAGAAGTTAGACCTCCTCATCAAGAGTCAGACATTACGATTGTTGCCAACTGTCACACAGATATACAGGGTTAACTAGTTTGACTGCCAAAGACAAGAGGTTGGTTTTTTTTTGACTGATATGCACAGAGGTAGACATACTACGGTTGTAGGAAAAGAGACTGTCTCAATAGGAAACAGAGGGTTAACTAGTTAGACTGTCATGTAGAGGGAGTGCTGTGGACTGCCACAAAGACTGATGCCACTATGCTGACTTTCACTAAAAGAGATAATGCTATCATTTGGGACTGTCTCAAAGGGACGCAGAGGGTCAAATAGTTAGACTGCAGGAAACATTGGTTATGTGTCGCCATGTTGGATGTGATTGTAGGCAAATATAAAGCCCTGTTTAAAGCTCATATTAATACAGACTCTGTATAAGAGTGGATCCTGTACCTTTTAGAGTTTGTATCCAGAAAACCTGATTAATTTGAAGGGTCATGACGAAGGTCTGTGCTTCCTGAGCACGGTGGATTCCACGTGTGGAAGGAATTGTCTGATGTTAGTTCAGCAAAGTGTTAATGTTCCTTGCAGCAGAACACTCAGAATTTATTTGACACAGTGTCATGGTGCCTACCTGTTACAAGGCAGACTCTGGTGTATTTATAGACATAGCATCTCTGCTCCACTGGAGGATCCGGCAAACAGTGCCAGGGACTGAGTGTATAGCACTTATTTTTTGCCAGGTTCATAATTTGTTTGTCTTTTCAAGTGGGGCAGCCAATTGCTGAGAAAATATGGACCAGTGGGAACTAAAAAAAGCCTGAGTATAAACTCACTTAGACCCTTAGATCTCCCTGTAAGAATCAAAAAATTCTCACTTCTTTCATTCTAAGCAATGCATTGGTTTGGAATTTAGGATACAAAGACTTTAAATCCTGTGGTCTACATACCTGTTCATTCATGCTTACCATAAGGACATCAGTATGCATCTTGACCCTATATGAATCAAAATATGCTTATCTGACACTGATCTCCTTCACTTCCAGACAAAATCCAACCTTTATTAATTGGCTAACTATATGTCTCCATATTCTCGCAAGGAGCAATTTACTAATTGGCGAGAAGTTTGGAGCAAAGTTCTATTTTATTCCATGAAGTATATTCTCCAGCATGAAAGGTGGCTTCATTGGGTAACATAGTTTTTATCTCCAGCTTCTCGTCACTTACTAAATCTTCCCCATTGAGTTGTTTGTTTCAGCTTCAACTTTAAAATCAAAATCCAGGAGCGCTCTTTTCTATTGTACTTGATGATGTGTTCCTGTATACACTGCCATGGATGATGCCTCCTGACCACTCCAATTTTGAAATTATCATGTCCACTTAGATACAGAACCAACTCATACTCATTGGCTGCACCAACTTCTCTCTCTCTCTACATTCAGAGTGTTGCTCAATGCACGCTGCCGGCGCTTGGTGTAGTCACCAGTCATGCATACATAGACATTTGCCACCAGCTGTGCAATGGATATTTGGCTATTATATACATTGGCTATTCCAGAATTGAAGTTCTGAGAACGTGCCTGCCAAAAACATGATTGGGATTTACCCGTCCAGGGAACAATAAAATTGTCTATGAAGAGCACCAATGTTACTTCTACTTCTACTTTATAGTCTTCATTTCCTGCCCATTCCATAGGAGTTGCTAAATCATTCTATGTGTTATTATATCTGGAAAATTCCAGGCTACAACAGTGAAAATAATGGAAACATAGTTGCTTGCAAGATGTCCATTGTGTAATGAGTGTCATATTCTTGATATCAAATAACAATTAAATCGCTTCTTATTATAAAGGATCTGTCATTTTCCCAAGTCCTACCTTAGCACTAAGTTTGTTTGACAAATCAATGTAATGATATTACAGATTAAAATGAACAATCTATTTATATTAACGCACCCCCTACCCCCTTCTATCTAGGGGTGCCACCCATCTGTGGTTTTCTAGGACTCCAATCAAAAGCGTATTGGCCACTTATGGCTTATGAGAGCAAACTCTTTGTTGGTATTTTTTTGCCTAAAAACATGGAATCATGGCATATACTAATGGAGCAGCGAGCGTAAATTCTCTTGATTTGCAGGCAATTCCTGACGATTAAGTTACTTCTTTTTATAGAAAGCGATTGGTTCTGGCAGCCTTAGAAGGTCAAGTGTGGGAACAAGGTTGTGAGTTGAGAGGAAAATAAGGAATTAGTCCTATAGTTTGTTCTAATAGATGGACATCATTGGACAGACATGCTTTCATGAAACTGTCATGATTTTTTGTGGAGTATGATGGGATGTTGAGTAAAAGAGTGGTCCTTCCTGTTGTTTGATGGCTAATCAGATCTGCTGTAAAAATAAAGTTTCTTTTTGGATGCTAAACACTAAAATGTCCTCTGAATTTCCTCTGAATTTTATCAATGTAACTTCTCAGGCATGGCAAGCAGAGTAATAATTTCCTGCTAAAAAGTTTTAAGTACAGCAAAGCAGTTAATTTTGCAAATTCCTACATTTTGAAGTTCAGTGCATTAAATAACTGTATGCAACAGTGTTCACAGATTAAAATAGGCAGTAAATACACTATAAAGACAAATGTATTGGGAAACCTGACCATTACACCAACACGGATTTTTATAACATTGCATTCTAAATACATAGTTGTAGCTATAACAGCTTCCACTCTTCTGGAGGATCCTGGAGTGTTTCTGAAGGGGAGATACCATGACATTTTGGACAGTGGTATGCTTTCAACGTTGTGGGAACAGTTTGGGGAAAGCCCGTTATCTGTTCCAGCATGACTGACCCAGCGCACAAAGCATGGTCCATAAAGACATGGTTGGATGAGTTTGGTGTGGAAGAACTTGACCGGCCCCACAGAGTGCTGACCTCAACCCCATCCAACATCTTTGGGATGAACTGGAACGGAGATTGCGAGCCGGGCCTTCTTGTCCATCGATGCCTGACCTCGCCAATGCTTTACTGGGTGAATGGGAAAAAATCCCACAGAAACGCTCCAATATCTTGTGGAAAGCCTTCCCAGAAGACTGGAAGCGGTTACAGCTGTAAAGGGGGACCAATTACATATTAATGTCAATGTATTTAGAATGCAAAGTCATCAAGGTCCCTGTTGGTGCAATGCCAGGTGTCCTAATATTTTTGTCCATATAGTGTATGTTTCAGAAAACCACTTTTATGTATAAGGATGTAAAAGATTATTCCACATTAGTTATCTTGCCACATTTTTCTGGTTCAGACAACCCAGGGAAGAAGAAGGTGAATTAACATTTAGGCAGTAAATTGGTTGGTGTTATAATCCTGCCACCTTTTGCCACAGACCCTAATTTCCGTTAGTCTACAAAACACCATTTTAATTAAAAAAAAAGAAAAGAACAAGCAATAGGTAGTTCCAGTAAATTAATTTAACGATGCAAAAAGCTTTGTTGATCATTCTAATTTAAATAAAGCATTAAACAAAATGATTTATTTTAGCAATTGGATTACATTGTCTTTACTTACATACTTTGTTTTTTTTTTTACCTTGTTAGGATGTTCCCTCGGGAGACTATTTCATATTTCTGCCACCGTTTTTCCGAAGTAGTCATTTTTCACATTAAATCACATTCTGAGCCTGTCACACTCCCATCTTCTAAAGCTTGACCTCCTGTCCTACCTTTGCTTTTCGTCTCTGAAATATACTCCTTTCTATACTTTGTTGAATCACTTCAGGAATATCGAGTTTAAGATGTTGTGAATATAGCCGGAAACTCACAGGTGGTATTTTGCAAATGCCGGGTCTCGGGTTACAGGTTAGATTCCTCGGGTCAATCAAGCCCTGAACTTAAATATATATTTAAATCCTTCAGAGGAGTTAAACGGTAATGGAATGCAATGTAGCCCACAAGTGATGTCTCTCCAAAGCACTAAATCAGTGGTACTCAATGAACTACCTAAAAAAGTCGGATCCTGCTTTAGTTCGAAGGTTGGTAAGTTTACATTGTGCTTTGGAGTCTAGCTGTATGGTACATGAAACTACTACTGAGTTAACCACAATGTTCGTGGTTAATAACCAGCTGAATGGGAACTGGACCTTTCAATTAATAGTGAATATGCTGAGATGTATCTGCAGAATTCCGGGAAAATAATTACTTGTGGTTGTTTACTAAGAGATTAAGTTCTGGGCTTTCATGATGGACAGCTTAGCTCCTTTGTTCAGTGGCACCCTGTAGCCCCAAGGACAAATCTTACTTTATAATCATATCGGCCCATAAAACATCTTATTTGTCCTCGTTTGGCTTCTACCCAGCTTTATGTAACTGTAAACACTTCCAGCTAGCCAGAGGTTAGGCCTCCATGACATCATGCAGTATACTTAATAGAAGATGCGAATTCCAGAGCCCCTTCAGCAGGCGTTGGCCCAGAAAGATGGAAGCTATGCGGCCAAATGTTGTCGAATCCCAGTAATAATGAGTTGAGTGATGTGTAAAACAGTATCCCTACTCCTCAGCAAGTCTCCCTCAACACACAGCATTCGGCTGTCTTTCTTAATATTTTGTTTCATGCCTCGCCTGTCTTTAATGATGCTCAAGGCTTAGACGCGTCTCTAGCCTTTTTCACAGTTTCACTTTACTCACCAGCTATTCAGCTCTTAACCCCTCAAAGTTTATTAAATATCGAGCCGACAAGAGGTTGCTTGCTCTGCCAAGCTTGATTGGAAAATTCCTTACTCTTGACGCCCACACTCACCAGAAGACATCTCCTTCTTTTCATTGGGTTTTTGTTATACGGTCTATCATTTCTATCTTATTGGGAAAACACACAGTAAAAGCCAATGGGAGTGTCTAGAAATAATCAGAACCTCTCTTAAAGTGTCTTTATTTTCAACAGAGCAATGAAAATGGGTCTGTGTCTCCGCAGGTTGGATCACAAGTTCTCCCATGGCATCTTCTAGGTCAAGAAAGGAGTATCCGCCACTCGAAGTCTACTGTGGGTCATAATTTTTATGAGCCATCCATGTTAATTTCAATCTGATTCTCCTTAATAATGATGTCCTGTTGTAAAGAGAAAGTTTCCCAGAATTGAAACACAAGTTTTCTCATGCAGAAAATGACTTTCCCTCCCAGCCCGGTGTAAGGAGATAAATAATTGTGTAATGAAAATCATGTCTTCACAAACCTCCCCTGCTTCCCCGAGGCAGACATTCAGAACGTGCGTCCTGCAAAGCCAGTGTGTGACAATGTGACAATCTTGTTAGCGTCTAACACATGGCAGGGACAGGGCTAGGAGTCTGGGCTCGACTCTACTTTTTTTAACCCTTTCCTGATTGAATTGATTCCTGGATAACATAAGGACCGTAGGGTTCAGATTTACAGAGCCTGTAAGCTACACTGACATTTTTATATGGCAATAGCCGTAGGAACACAATGGGCACAGCTGCGTTTTGTAATGACCTGCAGTGCAGATCCCCGACCAGCGACTTGATGGTACTGGATACTGCATTTCATGTGTGAAGTGTAGAGATGGATGATGCAGCTTTTGTGATCTATAGATGATAGGTCTGGAAATCGAGAGATTAGCATGGAAATGCTTCGAGAAGAGTGCTGCTTGGGACTTACGTCTGAATAAATTGAGAGAGATGTGAAATTATTTATTTATAACATTTTTATTGGGTTGCGTTCATTTAAAACTCTTCCTTAGAGTGAAATATATTTATTTATTTAAGGAACTGGTGTTTTTCTCACACTTTTGTGGTTGTCAATAGTCCCACTGGAGTTACTGTTCCATAAAAGCTGGCAGATCCAGTCCTTTAATTTGTGGCCACGGGCAGGATACATGTGGCTGCACTCTGCAAAAATGTAACGTGATGTAATAGCATGGCGGCCGTACATCATTTATCGGCCGTGGCCTTAAAGAGGCCGATTTAAATCCCCAGTCCGCCGGAGTTTTGTTACTTTACAGTGGCTTTGATGGTGGGATCCAGTGTTGATGGGCACATATCTGCTTTCTCTCTAATTGCCACTGATGAGTCGGTTTGTACTTTCTGACCATTTCAAGACACTTGCTTCATGGGGTATTGGCTGTATGGCCAGGGGACTTGTTTTATTGAGGTGTCATATTTGACTTCTTAACCTACTGATATAATTAAGTAAAGAATTAAGAAGTATGATAATTGATCTACACCATCTGGGTTATAAATAAACACATGTTCTGCTGTTTCTATACACACTAATGTGCGTTTTAGGGCTGGAGAGCACTATGATACACTCAGATCCCGCAAAGAGAGATATTGCGGAAAAAAGGAGGGTCTTGAGACCAAAGTGAGTCTATTCCTCTAATCTAAAGTATCTGATTATTAAAATGCGCTCCTTTGGTAAGGTTTGAGTCTCTCCTGGTTCCAAACCTGTTTTGTTTCAAAGATCCATTTTGAGTTTTGAGTCAAGTTGATCCCAAAGACCTGTGAAGGTGATCGTAGAAGCGTACGCAGCTATACAACACCCATCACTTGATGGATGATAGTGATGGGTTGTGTATTCAGCTGAATCGCCAACGTTGCCAATTCCCCCTTTAATAGCATTAATTGGGTGCACGTGGCCCAGTAGAAATAAATTAGCAAATTATTATGTTTTCAGATTTTTTTTTCAGATTTCCTGAATTCATCTGACACTAAAACCAACTTTGCTTACTAATGTGGCAGGAAACACATCTTTATCACCAGACTTATTAGGACATGAAAAATCTGCATTATGAAACGTCTTTTCTCTTTTTTTTCTTTTGCAGCCAAGGGGCTTGTAATATGCTGATGTTACGAGTTTAGAAGCTGAGCAGATTTTATACACAGATGTATATAGCACCAGGGATGGCCTCAAAGATCTCCCTGAGGTCTGGAACCTCTATACTGTGACATGATGTAATGAAGTGTAACACGTACCTGTAATATCCTACTTGCCACAGGGTGGCGCACTGCTCTGGGCTGTCTCAGCATGAAATCCAGACGTTGGCACACAATAGGCTGTCTGCAAAATTGCTTGAGAATAAATATTTAAATATAGCCTTAACAATGATCATCTAGATCTCTCGATTTAATTTGTGCAGTAGTACCGCAGTGCTGTTTGCACCTATTTCCGAGATAAAAATGAGCAAAGTATGTTTAAAACACGTATACGCAATCTATCCCGTTTTTGAAACACTCAGGGGCAGTGGGGATTATGGGCCGATGGGGAGATCCTCTGAAAACGGTGACATTGATTGTTTTTGCACAGATCTCAATCACAGATCCTACGTGACTACTTTGTGGCACATAGAGAGCCAAGAGGTGACTGAGCGTGGACCCCCTTGAACTCACCCTTCCTTCAGCAATGCCTCCCCCATGGAAGGGGTCCTGATTTGGTCAACTAAAATGTTAGGGGTATGTGTCTTAATGTTAGTGATGGAACTGTTGCCATAGTTTCTTAAGGTAGGACTTGGCAGACCCCATGATCCGGTGAACCATGGCTCCTAAAACTGCTTCTGCTGGATTCCAGTACATTTTGGGTTGAGGGATACAATTTTTTTATAGTTGTCAATGAATGTTCCGCTTTCCTGGCTCCTAAGTTAATCAGGTAGGGTTGCTGTAGAGTGTCAGCTCCTGGGTTGAGGGCATCATTTGCATACCTTGAGACCAGGCTCCGGCTTTGGGAGGGAGGTGCTTAGTAAAGGGCGGGGCTAGCAATACAGGTGGTTGGGGCTAGGCTCAAACACATTCAATTTGCATGGGGTGGGAGTGCAAAAGGGCGGGGAGTGGGCGTGCCTGCACGGTACTCCCCCGACCCAGAGATTTAGTGCCATGACTAGGAGAACTGGAGAAGCTAGGCTTCACTCGGAGGCTCCAGGTGAAACACAGAGAGTTTGAACATATGATCATTTGGCTAACCCCCTGCAGAAAAATGAATCTATCATCTTTTCTCATAGTCCGAATAGACAAAATTACACTCTTGGAGGTTGCAATGCACTTCTACACAAAGCAATTTCAAGTTAGACTGCCTTTTGCCAATAATCGGTAGAAAATTCAGTGACAGAGAAAAAGGCAGGCTGGAGCACTGGAGAAAAATCAGCAGAAGACCTTAGAGGCATTATTGAGCGAGGAGCAAGAAAAAAGGCAGATATTTCGGCACCTGTAGGAGAGGTTAACATAAGAGCAAAAGAAAAAACAAAAAAGGCTGACACCAAGCCCCGGGGTGTGGAGGCTGAGTGAGCCAGCACAACAAGCCACCGACACGTCTTATATGACTCACTCCTGCTAGCTTTTACATCGGGGATTCAGTACATATATCTATGAACTTTATAAATGTGCTGACCCCAAAACTTTTCAAATACTAACCCCTTAATAACCTATCCCCGAGACTCTATTGTATTTATTCACTAATGATAGCAGCCAAATGGATCTAATAACCATACCAGGGGAACATCCAAGCTCCTGCTACTCGGATCCCTCCCTCTTTGGGATGTGGGTAGGAGGTCCCGCTGACCCTCGGTGGGTGGTACCGTGATGTCGGCGGTGGTCCGCTGATGCTGGTGGGCCACCCCGCTGACATAGGTAGGGAGTGCCATAAAGGTTGCTCCTGCGACCTAGAGTTTCTCCATGGTGACCCAGAGAAGAGGTGCATCACCCAGAGTCTCCGGGCAAAACCCAGAGAGCTTCCAAGAATGCTAATAACTATTCTACATTATTACAATAAGAATGCATTTAATTGGGGTTATGTATCAGTGATTCTGATGCAATGTTTGGAAGGTGATGTTATCCCCAAAGCAACCGTTCCACTGGTTGTTATAGTGATTACGCCACTTACCTATTTTATAGTGTATTATTCATCCGGACGACTTTTTATTATACATTGCATTTTTGATTTGTGCATTGGTGCTGTGTTTTTAATGTGTGGTTATGAGGACCTGGGGTCTGAGCATCAACTAGCTGTGTGGTTGTATTGATCAGGGGTGCGGGTTTTTGTAATATGGAGCTATGCGTCTGGAGAGAACTGGGATGTATGTATATTTTAAGAAGAGCTGAGTGTTTGTGATGGCGATGATGGATGCGTACTTGCGATGCTGCGCTTTCATAAAGCCATGGGTTTTTGTTATCCTCGTTTTTTCTCAGTGTGGACGTTGGGGTTATTTCTATTGAATAATTCTGGTGCAAAGCTCTTATAAATAAGCAGCTATTGTCTTTAGGTTTGTTATTTATTTTGGATGGGGTTATTTGTCTTCTCAGAGGTTCTGTATGTAGCATCGCAAACTCATTGTAGAGTTTTTTCAGCTGTATAGAATATGATGGCCATCATATGGCCACCTGGCACTGCATTGAAATTCCCAGGGGGTTGATGGCTACAGGGCCGTATATTTAGCGATGCTGGTGCTATAGCCGCAGATCGGGTCCTGCAGTATGTGGTCCCCAGGTGGGTATGTATTGCCGTGCGCTGTAAAAGTATGAAAACGTAACATCGTGAGTATCCAACCGGTGGCTGCCGGCCTTAAGGTGCCTGGGGCACTCAGTAACTCCCGGTCCAGCCCTGGACAACCTAGTTACGTTACCTTGAGTTTATATTAGTCTTTTGACCCAGCTGGAACAACAGTTTATTTATCATCTTCTGCTGTTGGCTCCTGACCTGATTTCCAAAGCACCCCCACCACCCCTGTTTAGACAAAAAGTATGCCACCTCCCTCTGTAAACCTGAAATCCATCAAGCACTTTACACGTCAGCTGTGCTTTCTCCTACCTCCTGAACGTCCCTTGCTCTCAGTGGTACTCAGGAGTCTTATCCTGACATCTGGCCAGCATTTAAATAAGCAGCCATAATCAGGTGCTACAGGATTTCGACTGTACACGGCTAAAAAAAGCACTACGGTATTTCACCGATTTATCTTTCTGATGCTCTGCATTCCCAGGAGTTGACTCCATTCTCAAACCAGTCTTCATAATGATCGCGCTGATGTAGATGTGCAAGGCTTCCGTGCGATGCGATTTACATAAAATATAACCAGAAAAACTCATCCAAAATGAGTTGAAGAAGCATTAGATGAAAGATCTCAGCTGACGCAGCACCTCTTCTAAACAACAGCTGTCAATCACTATTTTAAATTAGGGAGCTAGTAATGGAAGGCGTTGAGTGACAGTTCTGTTTTGGATGCAAGTTTTAGAACACGGATATCTACAGTATACAACTGGATTTCTATGGTAACCTAAATCAGGGTTCGGCAAACCCCAGGCGCCAAATTGCCATGTCAGTCAGATATCCCTTCGGGTTTCCTAGGTTTTTGGAGAGCGCTGTCACCGGTAAATCCCCAACTTGGTTGAGACCATAGGTGTAACGGTGGTGCCCATGTTTTCAAAGGGGGACCAAACGTTAGCCCCCAAACACTTCCCCACTGAACCACATACAGCAGGCCACGCGCTGCCCCCCCCCCACGCTGACCGGGTCTGAGCGCGGGGATATGACATTGTTCGTCCTGTGTTTTGTTTTTGGGTGGGATTTTAGTGTTTAAATGGACCCCTGGAAGAATCAGCAGTGTAAAGCTGAGATTTCCTGCATGTCTGTGAGGCGTGGAGCAGAGAACTCCGTTTGCTGATGAGACATGAAATCCCATTAATAATAAATGTCCCTTCTTGACCTGATGTACATCACGGCTTCTGTTTTACACAGATACTGGCTAGGCCTGAATAACACAGCCGAGTGTAGCAGCCGTCATACAGACGACAATTTATGAATCGAGGGTCTGCAACAAAGGTGAATTTTGGATGGTCAAATAACCTTTATCCTTCATCGCGATACAGCATATGCCTTGAGGCTTGTTACAGTGATTTGTGAATATAATACTATGCTGTCAGATTTGTAGACTGCAGCGATGTGCAGAGATGAAGCTTTGCACCGGCTCCAAGCCAGGATACAAAGATACATGTCACAAAGACGATAATACTGGATACTAGGGCCGCAACAACTAATCGATAATAATAATCGTGGCCAACGAATTTCATTATCGAATAGTTGAATCGATTTTAGCAAATATAAAATCTGAAAAATACCCCTTGTTTTATAATCTGACCTCAAATAGAGGTCGGGCTGTAACACTAAGATCCAGATCGCCCATAGTGCTGCAGGGGGTATAAGGCATGTCTGGGAGGCAGTGTGGCAAGCCTGGGCTCAGATGTGCATAACATATGGGCAGTCCTGTCTGTGTCCCGCAAGGGAAGGCTCTGGGTAGCCGGAGCTCAGAAGTTCCCAGTTATGGCAATGAGGACCATCGGCCACTTGAGGAGATCACTGGCCCTACCCCACCTGGACTCTTACCCCTTCAACACAGGTACCCTGATTCAGGCACCTGAGATGCTGTGGGCTATGTACCTCAATAAAGGTAGTATCAAACTGCATGAGTCTGGTTGTATGGAGGTTACTAGAGCTATGAATGCTATGTGGCTGGATCCCATAGGGAATCTCAGCAGAAATCTAACAATCTAACAACATACATACAATATAAATGTAAATTGTGTAATCCAGAATCCTGGGTCCCTCTGCCATTTGTGTTGAGCCCCCCCCCCATCTATGTCACTGTGTTGGAACATGTTGTATGGCTGAAGTTAGTGTTATGTTATGAAGCAACATTTTGCTCACAATATGTCAGTTGTATGGTAACAAACACTTTGTGTATGCTTGGTAACAAAATAATGCAGACAAGATTAATGGGAGATTGGGATTATTTTTAAATGGGACCACTTCTGTCATAGGAGCCTTGGGGGCCCCTAATGACCTGATGGTCTCCCTGACACCGTTTGGCCTGTGTTACACCCCAGACAAAAACATAGTATGCATAAAGTAACCCCTTAATGACAAAGCCCGTACATGTACGGGCTGAAAATGCATTGTTTTCAATGAGTTTAGGGACCGCCCATTGTCCTTAAGGGGTTAAAAATAGCATTAGCATTGAATGATGTGTCAAAATTATAAGGAAATACTGACCTCAGACTAGGGACTATTTCCTGAACCCCTGTGGGTGCAGGGAATTTGCAGACAACTGCAGACTTCCACTTGAATCACCCTCATCCATCCTCCATGCTGGGATACAGAGATTTGTGAATAGATTACCGTTGCCAGACTGATCCCCTTTGAGCTCTACTGAGTGACTCCTAAAGTTTCTGACCTTTAATGGCCCCCGAGAGCTCTTTTCGAACTTTGCGAATGTTCTGTTATAACCTTTGAACTGTCAATATCCTCAGCCAAACTGCAACATGGGGTGCAGAGATCTGGGGTTAGAATATTAGGCTTGAGGATATATAGACTTCAGTCGGTTGGACCTGTTGTCCTATCACTTCTCTCGGTTGCAGTTGACTTGTACTTTGTATTTTAATGTATGAATCACATCCCCTCCGTCTCTTCTCTACTCCAAGCTTTCCTGTACAAGGTTCTCGGCAGACATTGACGCGGAGGGCTGAAGTATTGCAGGTCACACGCTGCGTGCACAGGCATCTCCCATAACACAGAAATTCTCTGTAATTATGTGAGAGATAAAAGTGCTTCATTTCAGGCCGCAATTAATCAGCCTCTCTGGGCCAAGGATCAAACAAATCGGCAATCGGAGGCCCTCTCCATTATCTCTCTCTGTCCTCCCCCTGTGCTCCGGCCTCTACACATCTTCTTCTCTGCTCTTATGTTCTTAATCTGTTTTACTTCTGTTTGCCTCCTGCTCACCCTGCTAATATTTCTCTCATGTTCCTTTCTGTCCTTTCAAGTATCCATCTTTAGCCCTCATTACCCGTGGTCATTCTGCCCCAGACTCCATGGTTGGGTGTCCTCCCTTCTTTCTCTTAGACAATAGTGTCTGGCGTGGCAGAAAACCTTCTGTTCATGTTCTTCTATGAACTCCATTCTCAAAGACCTTTAAATGCTGCAAACAGGACACAGTTTCTGAATTACTCTGCTTAACCATAGGTCACTCAGTTAAAACCCTCTGTATTCACAACAGAGTTATCCAAAGCCGTTTTGTGTTCTATTTGACTCTATGGCTGTCGCATTACTAACTTTTAACTAGTTGTCTAACATTGTTTCTCAAATACTTTCCTATGTCATCTCTCGCTATCTTTCACTCTTATTTCTTCTACCATCTGTCTCCTGCTTTCTTTCTCAGGCCTGCCTCCATTTCAGTCTATCACATTCTGTCTATTTTTTCTCTTACCCTACCTTGCTTTTAATCTGCCGCTCACATTTCTTTCTCTCTACCCCTCCCTTTCTCCATCACATTCACATTGTACTGAATAAATAATGACCCTTTCTGCGTTCAGACCTCTTGAGTTTGGACAGCTCCTTATTGTTCCATACTTTCTTTTTAGCTGCTAGGGAGAACTGGGGGGTGTCCCTGTTACCTCTGTTAGCAAGAAGGCACTAAGTCTATAGTGTAATAACGTACGATTAGGGGATACATATGTTTACGAGCTGCGTAGATCATTTCAAATAACATGTGGTTGCCAGATAATTGGATGATGTGTAATGTAAAGTCATGGGTTAATTGTGGGGTTCACGCTATACTTATGGGGTGTTACTTAAACTGTAAATAGCTTAATTTCCCAGAGAAGTGGAATAGTTTGAAAGATTGACATCTGCTCTTTAATCTCCTTACCGTGATGATTCAGTTTATCATTTAGTAGAATTTTAAGTATTTTTACATGCATATGTTTCCTTTCTTCTGCATTCGCCTTTTATTCGGCGGCCTTTTAGCAGCTTTGAGGGGGGCAAACCAAAGCAAGAGTTTAGCACTGATTTATTGTAATCTAAAGTTTAATAAACAAATCCGATTGCATCTTTAACATTATTAAGAAGGCTTTGAAAGCATTTATTCACTAAGCTGTGAGAAGTCATGACTGCTTAAAAAAAAGGTGTGCTCTATTTTATTGTTTTGGGCACTTGGTGTGCGCATGAGCACTTATGCTGTACATCACGATGGGTACAAGCTGTTCTTTAATTAAATACATAGAGTAAAACGGCTATCTCAAACAAGAATTTTTGGAGATGAGGGAAAAAAACGCTTATAATAACATATGCTAAAACTGGACAATTTTCCCAAAGCAAAAAAGGACCTCTCACCCGCTTCTTCTAACCTCTTATACTTCTAGAGCCCCTAAAATCTCAGTGTGCAAAGGTAGAATTGTATTATAATCTCGCACAGAGGGGATGCCCGAGGCTAACTTTCATATGATTTGGTCCGGAGCCAACTCTGTGCTGCATAGAATAATATTAGGCTTTTCATCTGATATTTTTTTTGTGATCTACACATAGCTATAAATTGCCTGGTTTTGCATGCGTGCAGGAATGGCCTACGTATGCTTTTCTCTTTGTAATAAGGCATTGTGCGCGTTAAATTTAGATTTATGACCCAGAGTGGTATATGTGCCTTTTTATACTGCAGGGTTAGGTGACGCCATTTATGTCCCACGACATGTGTATGTGTGTTTCGGTTCTACCTCTCTGGTAATTGGATCAAGGCTCATAGATTGATCATCCATCTCAACAAGTCCATAACAGGAATACAATTGCAGAAAAAGTAGCAGCTCAAATTGCTGTCAACATACACTGTATGGACAAAAGTATTGGGACACCTGACCATTACACCAACAGGGACTTTGATGACATTGCATTCTAAGTACATAGACATTAATATGTAGTTGAGCTCCCACTCTTCTGGGAAGGCTTTCCGCAAAAGTGGTGTGTTTCTGTGGGACTTTTTCCCAACTCATCCAGTAGAGTATTTGTGAGGCGCTGATGTTGGCATTGATTGTTGTCCAAAATGCCTTTTATGCTGAAGGGGACATAACAAGACAATGTGGACAATGCTATGCTTCCAACTTTGTGGGAACGATTTGGGGAAGGCCCTTTGGTATTCCAGCATGACTGCCCTATTGCATAAGGTCCATAAAGACATGATGGGATGAGTTTGGTGTGGAAGAACTTGACTGGCTGCACACAGAGCCCTGACCTCTACCTCATCGAACACTTTTGGGATGAACTGGAATTCAGTGCCTTACCGCACAAATGCTCCACTAGATTCCCACAGGAACACCCACAATCTTGTGGAAAGCCTTTCCAGACGAGTAGAAGCTCAACTTGTCCATAAACGGTAGCTACAATATGACGTTAGCTACTTGTACTTATAACTACTTTATTATAGAACATCATACCCTATACCTATCTCCTAATAGTAAATACTCTATTACGGAACCTTGTATCCTATCTGTATCCTATATGTTCCATGTACCCAGTATAGTAACATAAATGTTTCAATTGTTACTATCATTGGTCTTTCATCTGATTACTTAGTCTAGAATTGTCCTATCAACTTATTCCAATACCGACCATTGCTCAGTTTCTGGAACTGCCACTCTTATAACTGCTCTAAAGGAGAGCCCCCCTCCTTGTTATAAGACCCATCAGTGTACCGCTATCCTACACCTGTCAGTGCTTTAATAGAGGACCCCTCACCTCCTAAATGTCTACTCTGTTGTAGGATTTAGATCACTGTAAAATTACCGGATCACAGTGCTCCGTATATATATCACTACTCTATTACAGGATTCTGTCTCTATAACTCGTCTGTCCCTGCTCTGTCACGCCGTGCTTTTTCAGAGGGCTGTGTCTTTGGCAGCTTTTGCTTGAAGGTCATAGTCTGAGTTATAGGTTTTCTGCATGGTGAGGCATTGGAATCTGTGATGATACATCACTGATCTATCACGGAGCTTCTGTCTCCTGTATGTGGAGTCTCAGACACAGTCCTATGAGTGACTAGACGTTCAGTTACCTCTCAAAGGTTAGCACTAGAAACAAATAGCATTTTGCCTTAAATGGTGCTGTATTTAGCCGAAAGAAGGCATTTTCAGGGATGAAAATAAGGATCTACTCTTTATAGTCATGTAAAGTTTAAGTATTTGAGTTAGAGCCTGTCAGGAAGACTTCTCAGTAGCTTGTTTTTCATCTTTCCATCTCTACACTAAACCCACACCCCACTTTCCTTCATCCTTCCTAGATCTACAACCACATACTCATCTCATCCCAAACCCTCCACCCAATGTCTATCCTAAGCAAACTTCTTAATTTTTTTTTTCGTTATGAGATTTTGGTTTCATTCTCTGTAATCCTAATAGCACCACTTTCACTTTTCGACTTAACCCATTCTTCAAGTCCCTTTCTGACGAACAGCTCTCTTCCTGTTCCCGCGACATGCCACGTGCACTTTTAACATAGTAATCTTGTGTTTCTAAACGGCTGTCCTTAGCCTCAGCGTTTCAGGTGTTGAGGATGACACTGCAGACTCACCAGGATTTCTGTCATCAAGATTGACATATGTGCCAAATTGCGTGCCAAATGACTGAACGGCATGCCAAATGACTGGCGTACATGCCAAGTGACTGACTCACTGATTAATTTGCTTGCACTCCTGCGATAGCCTTAAAATCTGCACAGTTTCTCATGAGAACTGTGTGGGATATCCCAACTTTAACCCTTTCTCTCATACTCCTCTGTCACCATGCCTCTATTTGATCTCTGAGCAAATCTTACAGTTCTTTTATCAGAACCTCCGTTTGAAGAGCATTCTTGGCAGGGGAAATCTGTGTATCTAAATAAAATGTTCTGCCTCTGTCATTTAAATAACAGTTAAATAGCCAATTACAATAATTCTGTTTTTCAGTGATTCCCGAAACCTAATATGTGGGCACCCAAGCCGCAAGTTTCACCAAAATCCCTTGGTCTTTGTCACTGTCTCTTTAGCACTCACGTCCCATTGTTTCTGCATTGTGTTTGTCCATCTAAGGGTTCTTGACCCCACAAAACTATCATCCTTGTATGTTTTCTCTCCCAATTTTTCCATTGTTTTTTTTACCTTCTCTTAGGTAATTCTCATTCTTTTCCCATTCTCCATTCCCACCTCTAGCCTTAACTTCTTATGTTTCTTTGCTGTTACACTTTAGACTATTTAGCATTCTATTCTAGGCAAATCCTATGCTGGCGATTCTCTGACCCTTTGCTAAATCCATATTGTTGCTATTGTCTTCTTACTGCTCTCTCATTCTCTCTCTCACTCTCATTCTTCCCCTCTTCTTATGTGTTATCCATTCATATCTCAGTCTCTCTCCCTCTGTCTCTGCCGGACTCCCTTCGGCATTGTCACAAGCCGGAGTGTCGCTGCCAGCATACAGTGTAAACCCCCGTTGACTGTCCAGTTAATTGGAGGCTCAGAGATGAAAGTCCCTGGGTTTTGTTAGGATCAGAGAGGAAGACGACGGAATCATTTTGAAAAGTAACTTACAGCCTATGCCCTGCCTGTGCGAATGTGTTCCCTTTGATAAGGGATCTGGGCAGCTTAGTGTGGGATTAATTCTGCACACGCTCCTTCGAGTGGAGAGGGGGGAACCGCATTTTCATAAGGTCTCCTAGCCTCAGCCTTTTTTTTTTCTAAGAACCAAGATCAGATCCTGCCTAGTTGTATCTATACTGGTTAAATTATTTCTACGGAATGCTCCGTCCACAATAAGTCAAATACTGGGAGAAACCCCCCTACCACTATCAGCCTTACATTCCCTGCAGAATTTTGCTGTCCCTGCGAGCGTGTTGTCATTACCAGATTTGCACAGTCAGTAGTTTGTGATTTCTTTCATTATACTCAAATCCCTGATTTGCATTTGAAATACCCACTAGTTCATTGAAATTGCTGGGGAAAAAAAATATATGGTTTTTATTATTTTTTTTTTCTGGACGTAGGAATCTCATATATAAAAGACAAATTGAACGATCAGTTAATTTGTCTCATTCAAAGAAATTGTGAATTGAAACGCCTGATATTTCGTAGTGACAGGCTGGATGATGGATGTGTTCGGTTCCAGTCTTTTTGTTGCTGGGAAAAGCCTGCAATGCATTGCGGAGCAGAGAGGATGGAGATCGGAGCAATGCATTACTATCCCCTCCAGGCTGCAAAACCTGTAATGTTCTATAAATCTCTCAATAATTAGCACGCGCCAGCTTCTTTCGGAATCATCTCTTCTAAGCCCTGAAAACAAGCTCGTATCGTCATCCTCGGCATCTGCAGTATCTGATCTGATCATTTTGGTCACGTCAAGTGCAGGGAAATTAAAATTGTCATTGTGCGTCTGTGCCACTTCAATGAAGAAATACACGAGCAAGCCAAATTGCATTATTCCATGAGCATGTTTCATGCCACGATGAGTTATAACCTACTTTTTGAGACATATGAGAATCTTTTACGCTGCTGAAATGTGAGAATTTGGGGTTAGCAAGGGTTAATGAGAGTGCATTTTACAAGCGGTACATTAGCTTCTTTGTTTCCTCCATAGACGCATATGCCGTACGTTCATAACCGATCTGTATGTTTGGACACAGAATCATGCACCCTGACAATAATGATAATAATACCCTGAGACAACAGCCTTCTTTGGCTTGGCTCTGATTATATATAACGAACAGTTGAAATTAGAGGTCGATCAATATATACAATACTATACACTTTAGCAGCCAGATACATAATAATTTGGAGTTAACCTTTTTTTTCGAAGAGAGGACGTTCATAAGGGCTAGGTGATGCCACTTGCATTGACGTCCTGTTCCCCAGTTGGAGAATCGGTGAGTGGACATCACCGCAAGCACCACCATTTTGGTGGAAGTTCCTGCCGAAGAAAAAAGATAGCAGATTGAAGTGAGAAGAGAATGGAGAATGAGAGTGTGAGTGAGAGTGAATATGGGAACCTACTCCCATCCGTGTATTTAAGGGAGTCACTGCCCTAAGTCTGGCCCAGGGCAGCCGATCAAGCCATCTACCTAAAGCTGTAGATCCTCTGTTCTGATGACATGAAATGATGTCATTTCCCAGCTCTCCATCTCTTATAAGTCCTATGAAGGCTGTAACGACTAGACTTAGACTTCCACAGTGCAATTTGATTACAAGGGTAAATATAATATATGAAGTTTCTCCTGGAGTCTCCTAGATTGCATATATATATTAGTATCTATATAATATACCTATATCATATATATATATTATAAATTTATATGCATATGTCATTTCCAAGTTATATATTATATTGAAATGCATGTAAATTATAATATACGGAGATTCTGAACAATCTCATCCTCTTTGTAAGTGTGATTCAGTAGACTGCATAATTTATTATTTAATTTATTATATAACATTATATTTTGGTATTCATGATGACTGGAAGCAGTGTAGCAAGTAGCGTCAGGATCAGTGTCCAGCGTGCGCGGTTGGTGACCCTGGGTCTGCTTCCGAACGTTGTGGGTTTGATTGGTGTCTTCCTCTATGGCAGTATTAATAGCATTAGGTTACAAGCAGGTGGTGATGTCCAGCACTGATGACTTTTAATGAGCGTATTTACTGAAGAGCCAGGTTTCTGCATCCGTTTATTCCTGTCTGCCGCCCTCAGACCTTTATTACTAATGCACCTGGGAATTATTTATAAATTAAATATTAGGTAAATGTACTTAAAGGAAAAGAGGGCGGGAGAAGCTCGAGAAAGCCCCAGAATACTTCTTCACTAATGGACTTTGGCTGTCTATCCATTTAAAAACGTATTTTCCTCTCAGTTGTTTTTTTTTTCTGACCATGGGCTTTTTTCTCCTCTCACTTTCTCTTAATCTCTCTAGGTTATCATTTTTCTCACTCCTCCTGCGTTCTCTTGAATGTCCTACTGTATGCGTAGTGATTTAAGAGTTAGACGAGCAGGCTTAGGTGTGAAAATTCACGGGTAGTAACGTTATAGCTTACCTTAAATGTATCTAAATTGTAGTTAAAATTTATAAAAGTCTCCTTTTTTGAAACTCTTACCTCTAAAATGTCTAAAACCTGACATACACATTAGACACTACATTATCCCATACAGCCCCACCAAGAAGAACGGACTGGAATCGGTCAGAGTGCTTTTAGCGTATACAAGAGGCGTCTCATTAAAGCCCTTTAGAGCTAGAGATAGCCGGTGGTATGGCCACTTGCTGCCCCCTCTGTACTGCTGTCCTTTCCAATGGGGGTTGGCATATGATGTCATATCATTTTCAACGACTTGCACTCAGCCCTCTATAGCATTAATGGACCAGTTAGGGAGATCAGTGACCTCCATTTTAACCAGCCAATTGACTGGTGACGTTACAGGGAGCTTGATTGCCCAATAGGATGACCAGGTGAGAGGGGATGCAACAGAGGGGCTGCTGCCCCGGGGCCTAATCAGCCTAGGCCAACATATGGTAGTGGTCCACAGCAGGGGCCACCAATGTTTTTCAAAACAGGGGTTCCCCTGCCACCACACAATCCCCCTGCTAACCTTCTAAAGGAACGTTTCTTTCTGAAACAAGATGGGTGCAAGAAATGATTTGATGTTTTAGGGTGGAAGACAGAGAGGCTAAATGGTGCCTCGAATAACCTTCCACCAGACATTTTTAAGGATTTCAAATCCACATGGGATGGATTAAGGTGAAAAACAAATACGTAAGAGGTTTTAAGAATTCGTAAAGACGGATGAACTAGATTGGCCAATTGGTTCCTATCTGCTGTCATAATTTAGATTTCCGAGTAATTGTTTTGTTTTGACTAATAGGTAGAGATTCCGCTCAAGAGTCATTATGGGTTCTTAAACAGTGTCACTTATTTAACGTTAAAGTGATTTTATTGTCGTACATCTTGAAGCACAATTTTTTAGTGATTGACATCCAATAAATTACACCTCTTTTAGACTTAATTTTGTATCATTCCAGATTCGGTGTTCCACCTGTGAGTCGCGTGCTTTCGCTGCTCAGCAAATAATGCAAGCTTTGTTTCAGATCTACAGCGACTGCCATTATGTACAATAGGGAGACCATGTTCTGTGCGTGTTGACGAACCAAACATTAGAATCCTCATTCTGTGTGATGGTTGTTATGTTTAATTCCACAGTTGTCGGTACCTGTGAATAGGTTGACTGTCGGTACGATGAGTATCAGTGATAGTGAGGAAGGCAACGCAACGCTCTGGACCTGGCATCCAAAAATATATACAGTATATAGACATAGACCCACATGAGTATATGTACCGCATATGTAAAATCCAAATCATTTATACATACTGCCTGTGTCTCTCGAGCCCTGTTCTAAATTATTATTTGGAGACCTCATCTCAGTGCCTGGGGAATTTACCCCACTAAGATCTCCCTAATTAGTTCTCTCAATCCAGGTAAGTTGATTTATTAGTAATCCAAAAATCCTATCCTAGCCAAATGACAATTATCAAAAGGGAGCAGCTCAGGACTATTAATATAATATATTTTAAGCAAGAAATTGATTTAAGAGCACTTTAATTGAGGTGAGACTATATCTTTCATTGCACCAGATTTATAATTAATTGTATTTACTAAATGGGGTTGTAATTATTGCTTCCATAATAAGGAATTGCTTTGGCTGTGCTGTCTGTCTGTCTCAGCCGTACAGTCTACAATACACATTCGTGATCTAAATAGATTTTAGCTTTATTCAATATTTAGTCAACATCAATGAGTTTCCACTTTCCTCCTCTTCAATCTTGTTGCTAGATGTATTGGCCTGGCCCATAAATAATGGACAGAGGCTTCCATGGGCTTTAAACCCAGCAGGTTCACAGCAGCCCCAAAAGTCCCTATTCCTGATTTAACTTTCTGTATACGACCCAGAGATTGATCGCATGATCTAGAGAAGTGGTGCTTCACCCGGAGTCTCTGGGCAAAACCCAGAGCGTTCCCGGTTTTGATAAAATGCCCCAGCTCCATGTCGACCTTCCAGTGATAGCCAGTGGGCATACCTGGGAACTCTCCAGGTCTGACCCGGAGATCTCTGGGTGAAGCACCGCTTCTCCGGGTCAAGACCCGAATTCTCCGGGTCGTGGGAGCAGAATCTTGACTCGTTCTACTCCATGCCCATTTTCCCTTTAAATGGAGATCTCCAGGTCAAACCCAGAACGTTTCCAGGTATGTCCATTAGTTAATAAATCCAGGAGGTCTTATTTAATAAGAATAGTTAACGTACCAAATGTGGTGAAATGAGAAATTGCAGTCCCATACGTCCCAACAGTACTGATTACCACAGGACAGTCCTGATTTTCAGGTACTGTCCCACTTTTGAGTTTTTTCCATGAGCTGGCTCTGCTTTCCCTGACTGACCCAGGAAGCTATAAAATCAGTGTAAACCATTGCGGCTCCCGCGTGACCTCCTTACGGGGCTCCGAAGCTGAACACTATGAGAAGGCTCCTTGGTTAGGTAGGTGGGTGACAATGCTCTGGCCACACCCATTTCCAGGCCAACACCAGCCACCTCCAGTACTGTCGTAGGCCCCTCTAATCCACTTTCCAACATCCTCCACAACAGATTTGGACACCTGAATTGTTGGAGGGTATGCATTCCATTGGGTTTCCTGGTGAATGCTCCATGGAAAGCAATGGAATGTATACCATTGGTTTCCATGGTGATTGCTCCTCGTTTTGCAGTCTACCCCAGAATTGTTTTTTATAGTCACAT
>VKOC01006373.1:0-14309 GCA_009364415.1 Spea multiplicata
CCATGGGCGTAGGAACCCCTAAAAATCTGGGGGGATAGCATTTTACTGGTAGGGTATACCTGACCATTTCACCAACAGGGACTTTATGACATTGCATTATAAATACATAGACATTAATATGTAGTTGGTCCCCCTTTGCAGCTATAACGGCTTCCACTCTTCTGGGAACGATTTCCACAAGATTTTGGAGAGTTTCTGTGGGGAATTTTTGCAACCATGCCTTTATGGACCTTGTTTTGTACACTGGGGCACAGTCATGATGGAATAGAAAAGGACCTTCCCCAAAACTGTTCCCACAAAGTTAGAAGCATAGTGCTGTCCAAAATGTCTTGGTTTATAACCTACAGCTCATAAAACGTTCTACTGGATGAATGGGAGAAAATTCCCACAGAAACAGAAAAATCTTACAACCACAGATGGACCCCACTGGACACGGCCACAGAGACTACTATGATGTATTGAAGGATCCATCTAAGACTCCTAACACGTCATGCACACAGGAACATATCCACACACTTAAACACTTGAATAACATACACACACACACAATAATACACCCCAAAACATTCCCACCCTAATATACCTAGACACATGCCCACCATAACACACCTGGAAACATACTAACATACCCATAAAAACAGATGTTCACAATAACATACGCTATCACACCCAGACACGCATTCAAACACATCCTTCACTTACTCTGCCTACCCCTAGATTTAACACGTGGTGCATTGTATTAGTGATGCCCTAGACCAAGTAGCACCCTGAAATATTCTCTTGTGTCCAAATGCTACATACAGTGACACACACACTCATTTTAACCAGAAATAGGCCTGGATTTAACCCTAGGTGCCCTTGAGTTAAACATGTGTTACAGGGAATCGTTCTCTTCCCTTTAAGTACGACATGCCTGCTCATACACACATATGCACTGCTCTTACGCATATGAACTGTTCTTACGCATGCCAACCCACAAAAACACACATATACGCTGCAATTGCCTGCACATACACACTTGCCAGTACTCACACATATGCACTACCCTTATACACGCCTGCCCAAGCATACATAAACTGCTCACACACACATGCCTCCCCATAAATATACACTGCCCTTGCACATACTTACACAGATGTATATACTATAAGACAAATATACTCCTTATATACACACATATACACTGCCCATACAGACATACACATATACACTGCCCATACACACGTATGCAGATACACTGCCCTTATATGCGTGTGCCCATACACACACATATACACACCTGCCCTATACACATATATATGCCTGCCCAAGTACCCATACACATTCATAGACATTGCTCATATACATGCCTCACCATGTATATATGCACACACACATATCTACCATCAGACCCCCCCTTCGTTTTTTGCACATCAGACCCCCCTCGTTTTGCACATCAGACCCCCCTTTTTTGCACATCAGACCCCCCCCTTGTTTGCACATCAAACCCCCCTCGTTTTGCACATCAGACACCCCCTCTTTTTGCACATCAGACCCCCCTTCGTTCTTCACATCTCTTACCTTTCTCTTCTTCCTTTCTGCTCTTCCTCCTTTCCTTCTGATTTGCCACTCTAGTGCAGTGCAGCTGCGCACAGCTGTTTATGCTGAGCACCGGGGCTGGGATATAAACGTCATATGCCATCGCCCAATGCTCAGTGACAGAGAGCACACCGGTAAGTGTGCCCTTAATGTTGGACTGGTTAGGGAAATCCGTGATCTCCCCAACCAGTCCTGCACGCTGCAGCTGCTGATCGGGCAGCTGTGCACCGAGTGCACTCGCCTCACTTACAGCCCTGGGGGGATTTCTCTATTATCGGTCCTCCCGCATGATTTCCTGGGAGGGATCTGTCCTCCCGCCCGCCCCCCCGGTTCCTACGCCCGTGCATAGATCTTCCTCTAACTATCCTCACATAAAGGAAGGTTTGTTTAAACTGATCCCTCTCTCCATGCTCCCAACACGGGCCCCTGGGCAACTGCACGAGCAGGATATAAACTTGGGGTGACAAGCTCAGTACAAGCAGGAAACTGGAAGCGCACCGGCAAGGCAAGAGGTAGGAGCACAGCTGGAAGCCCTCTGGCATGGCACACGGCAGGAGCATGGCAGGAAGCCCTCTGACAGGGCACACAGGCAGGAGGCCCTCTGGCAGGGCACACGGCAGGAGCATGGCAGGAAGCCTCTGACAGGGCACACGGCAGGAGCACTGCTGGAAGCCCTCTGGCAGGGCATACGGCTTGGAAGCTCTCTGGCAGGGCACAAGGCTTGGAAACAGCTGGACGGGTGGGTAAGTCTGGGACACGCCGGGGTCTGGTACACAAATCTGTATCGTTAACATAGATAAGAGTCATACACGGGAGACAGATCAGATGCAGCAAAGCAGTAGCTGAGTATGCAAGGCCAAGAACACAATGTTCTAGCACTGATGCTAGGATGATGCCTGGTTTATTTTGAGCCTTAATTGACCGAACAAGGGGCAGGTGTGTCAAGAGCATGCAGGAACAACATGGTCCAAGGAGAGGCAGAAGGAAACAGCAACCCATGATCCACCTGGTGGAGTCATGAATCCACACTGTTGCAGGTTTTAATCCCTGCGGTTCCTGACAGCATGAGAGTGTTAGAAAGAGTGAGGAGGAAAAATGCAATGCATTAAGGATGATAATGATGATGGGAGATGGGAGTTATGCTGTATTTTCTTTGAAATCTGGCTCATTATATAGTTATGTACCACCGTCTATGTCTGGCTCAGTATATAGTAATAGAAGTCATATTGTACCAACATCAGTGTTTGGCTCAGTGTATAGTGATGGAAGTTATTCTGCACCACCGTCTATATCAGCTTGCTCTATAATGATAGGAGTCATGCTGTACCATGATATGTGTCAGAATCACTGTATAGTGATAGTTTTTCTATATCTCCATTAGTGTCTGTATCACCATGTGTCATGTTCTCCCCAGGCTGTGGGATCTGCATATCTCTGTCTTGCTGTAGTTTCTCTGTTTTGCTACAATCCATTCCTGGATTTCCTTATGCTCTGTTCTGATATTCCATTTGTTGCTTCTAGTTCTGCTCTTTGCTTTAGCTCTGTTTCCTTTATAAGGTGTGCCCCAACCGTTATGTTTGTCTCAGTCTGCAGTCTAAAGGTATGTCTCATTGCTATGTGTTTAGATTTCATGTTTGGTTTGTTTAGTACCTTTGTAAGCAGGGTTTAGCGTTAGGACCCACCGTCATAGGAGTACTTTGGCATAGTGGTGGGCTAAGCATACTATGGCTATAAGATGTGACAGAATCTCCAATAGTTATCATATAGTCCTAGACTTGTTCCTGTATTTATGTGTGTCAGTCTGTGATGTAACCTGTGGGGTGTCCTGTCTTGTATCCCCTGTAGAGGGGTGTCCTGTCTTGTATCTCCAGTAGAGGAGTGTCCTGTCCTGTTCATGTCGGATCTTGAGTATTCCTTGTCTTGTTCCATGATGTGCCCTATATTATTTATATCTTGTCTGGTTATGTTTCTTGCCTGGTCTCCCTGTCCCTTGCTCGCTATGTTTCTGCTATATGCTCTGCCTAGCTTCCACACTCCCAACCTGCAGCATCCCGCACATGAGTCTAGTGCTATGTCTCATGCCTGTTCCAGGGTGCCTGCAGGATATCACTTTGTTATGGACTACATCCGCTGCTATATCAGGGCGCTGGTATGTGGTTGCACAACCCTAGATGCTCAATACCCGGGTGATTGCAGTCGCCCTGCATCAGGCCCTGTACTGTGACCCCGCTACTGCATCTTGAACACCTGAACTCCATCTATGGGCGCCCTGGGTCAATACAGTGGTCTGTATGGACCCAGTTCCTGACACCATGTAATGATGGGAGTTATGTTGTACCACTGCCTGTGTCAGTACATTAAGGAGTTATGCTGTACGACCATCGGGCTCAGTGTATAATTATGAGTTATGCTGTACCATGCTCAGTGTTTAGCTTACAATTTTATGTTGGAAGCTATGCTGTATCATCGTTAGTTTCTGGCTTGGTATATAATGATGAGACTTATTTTGTACCACTGTCATTATCTAGCTTAAGATATAATGAGGGGAGTTATACATTACAACTATCAGTGTGTGGCTCATTATAGTAATGGGATTTATGCTGTATCACATATGTCAGGCTCACTATGTGCCTATGCTCACTATGAGCTGCACTATTTCATATCTATGTTTGGCTAACTGTATATTGGCAAGGACTATGCTGACAAGCTGTGTCAGGCTCATCATATCTCAGCCCTTAACTGGATGTTGGAGTCCAGAGCGCAGGAGTGTAAGAACGCCATAAGCAGCAGAGTAGGAGGCATATCTTATATACAGACTGCTGGGGCGTATGAAGGTAGAAAAGGCCAGGTAAGTATCCAAAAGCGTCTGGGACAGGTAGCAAGCAAAAAGGCAAAATCCAGTAGGCAGTCCGGGTCAAACAGGCTGGCAAAAGGTAAATCCAAAAGTCTGGGTCAAAATGGTAACAGGCAGGCAGGTAAATCCAATAGACAGATCCAGAGTCTGGCATCAACTGTAGCCCCAAAGAACTTAATGAACTCACAACTCTGTTACCGGGAGGCAGGGATATAAAGCCTGTTCATTAGGTCAGGTGTGAATGGCATAGGCTTCAGGTGAGGGAGGCTGGGTAATAAAGCCTGTTGGTCAGGTGTGGTAATGGCATAGATGTAGGTATAACCAAACACAGCTGAACAGAAATACACAGAACATTGATTATATACATAGCCAGATAATGCAAACATGGTACAGGATGCCACAAAGGACAGGGAACAAGGAAAGGAACACAGAGGATGGAGTGATAAGCTGAGATCCTCAGATACAGTGGCGGAACTACCGGGGTCGCAGGGGTCGCGACTGCGACCGGGCCCTGGAGTTTTGCCAGTCAGGGGGGCCCAAGGGGTGTCAAGCGGTGAAAACGACCGCTCGGCAACTCTTGGGCCCCCCTGACTGACAGAATCCGGTACTCCCGGTACCCTCTGCTCGCCACCCCGCTGCCGCTGCCAGAGTGCTAGCGTGAGAGTTTGTGCGGGTGCCGGCGGCTTCACGCAGAAGCGCTGGCACCCAAGACAAACCGCCTGCCGCTCGGCAACACAAGGAGTGAAGGTAAGTGACCGGGAAAGGGGGGAGAGGGTTAGATTGTGAGGAGGGGGTAGGAGGGAGAGGGTAGATTGTGAGGAGGGGGGTAGGAGGAAGGGTAGAATTGTGAGGAGGGGGGTAGGGAGGGAGAGGGTAGATTGTGAGGAGGGGTTAGGGAGGGAGAGGGGAGTTGTAAAGGGGTTAGGGAGGGAGAGGGGAGATTGTGAGAAGGGTTAGGGAGGGAAGGGGAGATTGTGAGAAAGGGATAGGTGGGGGGCCCCTTAACAGATTCTCGCACCGGGGCCCTGAGGTTTCTAGTTACGCCCCTGCTCAGATATATAAGGGGAAGAGGGCAAAGGTACATAAAATACAGACACAAATAAACAAGCTGTGGAGAAGAGTTCAACTCCAGGCAGACCTCTTAAAGGGGTGGCAATGCCTGGCAGTTTGCAGGGCTAGGGCTGAATCCCGACAAGCTCCTTGCGCTAATTAGCTGTTTGGGCACAAAAATGGCACAGTCATGCTGTGTGGAAACAAACATGGCGCTGTGAAGCTGCTTGGGCACAAATGTGGCATCCTGTTGGAAGATGAACCTTTGTCCTGGTGTCGGGCCTCCTGCAGACCTTGAAAAGCTTTCTATAAAATTGCCTTGTATTAAGTGTCAATATGCCCTTAATATGAAATTGCCTCAATCATACTTTACCACATTAAACAAAACCTTTTTCTGTATTTGCCTTGTATTTTTCATGCCTTTGATTAAATCCAAATGGAAATGTTTATGGATGTGAATGTCTTGTGCACAATCTGTTTCCACAGCACTCTTTATGAATTGCCTTTGCAGATGCACTATAATATAACCTCATGTTCTCAGCGTCCCTCTAAATGTGTGGACCACACTTGGGGAAAGGAGAGACATATGTGTCAATACATGGACTACTACCTAGTGGAAAAACCTTGTTGCATCTGTTAGTTAAGTAATTCTTCATGCTTGTCAGTATACAGTGTGGTGGAAAATAACTGCAACTTACGAAAGGAAAGTATGTCTGCCATTTGGATGACTATTTTGAGGTTTTATCCCTGGAATGTAATTTACATAACTAATTATGCCAGAAGAATTATGAAACATGTGCAGTTAAATGTTTTTAAATCATGTAAATTGATTTCTGTAGGAGTGAATGTCAAGGTTATCTATCTAATATTAATCTAAAGCAAACTCTCACACAGTTTAACTAAAAGTAACATTGCACCACATTTCATTTACATGCTATAACATTGTTTTAATCAAAGACACTAAAATAATTTGCCTGTTCACTGCCAGAATGAGCCTTTGGTAGAAGCTATGAAGGCATGGGGTAATTGATATGGATCCGAGTGAATAAATCACAGATTTGGATTATTAATAATGTGAACAAATGCATTGTTTTGTTACATTAATTAAGCTAATTGTGTTACTAATTCAGCCATCGAGATATAACCGCACATCATCTTTTTTCAAAATGGAATATACTTAGAGCTGAACATGACAATGCAAATGAAGGGCTATGAACATTTTATATTTTGCATTATAAACAAAATTTATGTAAAAAAACAAAAGGGACATAATAACCTAATGAAAAAGAATAATCAGATCTATAAAACGAGAAGTTATATGGCTGTTACTCAGGGGCTTACCTTGAGTATTTGGTACCTTGCAAGAATATTTATTGGAAACCTTTATGCCAACTGGAAAAAAAACTAGAAACACGAAAAAGAAAACAAATTAAGTAAGTTTAAATAAATAACTTTTAATGAACAGATAATACTGCTTTCTATAATAACAAAACCCCCAAAACACTGGTCCACTGTGACCAAACATTCTATTCTGGAAAGGTAGATGGATTTACACCCTCTGACTTCAAGGCCTCTAATTCTGCTAATTAGTCAATGACTTCATCAAAGCTATATTCATTTATACTGAGCCGTGAGTCCAGCATAACTACCATCACAATACACTGAGCCAGACATTGAAAGTGGTTCAGAATAACTACTATTACTATATACTGAGCAAGATACATACAATGGTACAGTATAACACCTTTCCAGCAGCCGCTCTTCCTGTTTTTCCTTCACCTCTTCTTTTAAATGAAGGCAATGGGCGTAGCTTCAGTGCTGAGCACCGGAATATGACTTCATTTCCCGGCACTCAGCATTTGAAGCTAGTGCATTGCATGGCCCAGGTCAGTTAGAGTTAAATCTTCCCAATCCATCCTGCTCCTCCAGCAGTGCAGTATAGTCCGGCCCTGGTAGAACCGCCCTGATGAGTGGCACCTGGGAAAGACTCCTCTAGATATGCCACGGATACCACTATTGATACACAGATACAAGGGCTTGCTTGAATGAGCTTAGCCCTCTTAGTAATTTTGTCAAGCCTTTTGACAATATCTAGATTTGTTGCTCTATGGCTAATGTAGCATTTCTATTGCTCTTACTGGGCTAGCTGATTTGCCTGGAACTGTGCCAGGATTACCTTTTGAGCCCGTGCTTTGGCATTTTCATTCAAAGCCTTGGCAACAACAGTACAGATGGAAAGGACTGGAAAAAGTCCACAAAAGTGTTTTTTACAATGATAAATAATGGCATGACATGGTATTCAAGCTATGTAACATGAAGACCTTTGAGAGAGACTTCTGAGACTTTATGTAAAGTATCAAATCATATAGTTCTCTCGCCTGCAGCAAATCCTGGAATACAATTCAAAAGGCTGAGAATGCAATTCTCAAATAAGAGCAATATGCATTTCTGTTTCTAGGGGACGCTGCAGGGAAAAGGTTTTCAGTTTAGTTGTGGCTGGACTCCATCTTGTTGGTATACAGTATTTGATTGTTTCTGTACACTCGGGTCTTAATTGACAGGTAAGAGATTATCTTTATGATTCATATGTTCTCTCCCACCACAGAGTAATGTTTACCTATAGTCTGATTCTGGCCAGTAAATAGTTTTTCTCTTTTCCTCCTCTCAGTAAAATGATGAGACCAACATCAAGTTCTCATGTATAGATTTGAAGACCTTATTCCATTTGTAACAAAAAATAAAGTTTTAAAAAACAAATTTCTTTTAATATTTACTGAATAAGCTTTACTTTTATTTGAAGCATAATGCTTCTACTCCACATGCATTTTTTTAAATTGTTCCGAAAACTTCAATTTTCATGGATTTAAACAGCAGCAATGCCTTCTGCTTGGCTAAGGACCATCCTTTGTAAAATAGCAACATTCTCCAGCATATGTCACTATTTCTGCTCTAGAAAGTTGTGAGCTCAGCGCATTTAATATTCACACAATCCATCAAGGTATGAGAAGAAAACATATAAAGCTATGTGCAAAAATAAAGTGCCTATTTATTTAGGTCCATGTACATTAGAACATGTTATCACAAACAGAATGGAAATAAAACCTGATCAACTGAACGTCAACTAAACAATTAGTTTCCCCTCTTCACTTATTGACATACAAAACAGCAAAATACATAACAGGCACAAAAACCTTTTCCCTAGAATTAGAGCCCAATTCCAGCCAACCCATTTGCTCTGTTATTGAGAAGAAATGGAGGCCCTAAACAAGTTCGGGCCTGCAGTCACATAACTACTTCTATGAGATGCAGAATAGCCAATTTATAGGGCTAGATATGTATAAACCGTGAACTGCAATCCAAAAATAGATATTTATCGAAAGGTGGAATGAAAAGGCTCTGTCAACATTAAACGGGTTGAATCATATATACATTTCTTTTTGCTGTAAAGCACTGTAATGTGTGTGGTGTGTAGAAAGGAGAGGGCCTTTAGATGGTGTCGGGAGAGGGGCTGCATCACAGTGTTGTTGTATCATGCCTATTAGTGGTGTGTACGGGGGTGCCAGATGGCGTTGTGAATCTTACCCTGTTGTACTGGCCCTTCAGGGATATTCCCTACTCATTTTACTCTCATTCTACTCTCCTAAATTCTACATATTCAGTTTACAGTATATAACTCTGAATAAGACATGACGGAACCAATTCTGCTTCCTACCACTAATCAGCCCTGAAAACTAGAAAATATTTGATTCTAAGAATCTAATCTCAATGAATCTACAAGATGTAAGGGCAAATTCTAAGTCTGGAGCTCATTCATATTTGCCTGTAATTAATACCCATGCATCCAACTGGTGCTTTTCTCATTAAGCTTTTAAAGGGTATCTGCTTGAAAACATGTGACTTATAAATGTATCTCTTGACAAATTAAGGTTTTTAGAAGGACTGTAGTTATAACAATTTGGGATCCATCGTGAATGACTTAGTGTGACTTTGTGATGGATTAATAAAGGGTTAATATTTGAAGTCTTAAGGTTAGCTCATTTATAGAGCCCTGGGGTATTTTACCAATGTTTATGAAGAGGCTATTATAATGCAAGACAAAGCATGTAAAGACAGACAAAGTAATTGTCCCTTTCACTCAGGTGCAATACAACAAATGCAATTCTATGCCCTTAGCACTGCCTCAAGATACGTGAATGATACAAAATGTTCCTACATAGCAAATAGAAATTCATTGCTATTTTACCTTCACAAAATTGGCTGCACTGATAATTTAGCTACAATCCATTTTCAATCAAATAGTCAGGTAAAATGTTAGCAAAGCATTGTTTTGTTTGAGCAGGAATTGATGTTCATGCATTGCATTTTAAATGTCAGTTTTTTGTATGGAATTATTTCAACTCAATTTCACACCCTGCTTTGTAAATGTCTAGAACTACAAACCATAATAATGACTAAAAACAAGAAAGCCATTTCAGATGACATCTTTAGAAATAGTGGCATTCCAGTAGATGCGATTGGAGGTTTTGCTTCTCCATCATCTACCCGTAGGGATCGTTTTGCCTGGAGGACTCCATGGTGGTGGTGGGTCATCTCTTAAAATACCCTGAAGCTTTTTATGATTCCTTTCAATTCTTTCTCTTCTTTCTTTCTTCTCCTGTCAATGAGACATTGGTCACATAAAATAATCAAGAAAAACATTGTTTTGACAAGTTGAAAGAAAAACTTTATATAGATATATAGGTGTAAATGACTATTTACTACATAATTCAGCAAAATAGCATTTATTTTTTCAGACATAAAAATCCCTTTCCAAAGGTGACAAACAATCAACTGTGAAGCAACTCATAATTGCTAATTAATATGTAGATTAAACTCTGTATATCTGTATGCCAGTAAGTGGACAAACTATGCTTGCTGCACATTCACAATGCTCTTTTTTCAACGACTGAATTCTGGAATAGATAGATGTAGGCCCCATGCCTTCCCATAGGGTTTTTCATGTCTATAGAGAAACGCAAAGGGGGCTTTATAAAGGGTGGAGAAAATTGTGGTCCTTCCTCACCCATTCCCTTTTGGTTGTCAATTATTTCATTCTTAATAATATAATATATATAATATAATATATATAATGGGGAGATGTCCCAAGCAACAGGGCTAAACGTGTCCCCACAATTTCAGAGCTGCTGTTTTCAGCTGGTATCAACTTCACTTAGACTCCATCATCCTTCTGAGTTTGCTAAATATGAAAAATGGCACCTGCAAACATCGAATGTCACCTTCACTCAACTTTTAATGAAAAGACCCATTTAACACTTTTAATGAATAGACCTATTTAACACTACTTAAATATTGCTTTAAGGACCATTAATGCTAGGGTGGTATTTAAAGTGCAGTTAGTATGTGTGATTGCAAATCCAATTATTTATAGAAAGAGTGATTTTACTACCCTGGAATACAAAAATGTTTAATATATAATTTGCTACATCTTAGATCCTAGCTACTGCACCACCGAAAGAACTTAATGGGGTAACTAAAGGAGATGACACCTCATGTTTTTTAGGTTAAACAATAGACTGTTCACCATGTAAAAATATCGTTAAAGGCAGAGTATATAAAATGTACTTGTATGAATATCTGATGAGTGTGGATAAATAGCATATTTTTTTCATAACCCATGAGAACGTTTTATTACCAGCCATTCTTCATAGAGTTCCATTGCCTTCTTCTCTTGTTCTTCTTTCATTGCCTTTAATTTATCCTCTTTCAGTCTCTCTGACATTTTTTCCTTTTTCTTTTTTTTCAACATGTGATCCTTTTGTTCACTCCTACAGTATTTCAACAGAACATGTTTTTAAGTTCCTTTACATGCTAGCGAATGACATTTATATGCCCCATATTTATTCATGCAGAGAAAAGAAAAATGTTGGGGCGCTATGCTAGTCCTAGACTCAAGTAATACTAATGTGTAAAATGAGGGCTACCAAAAAGTGTGAGCATACTGCAAATGCAGAGTAATTGGCTGTACAAAAACTGTCTATAAAGTTGGCAACAAATGTATAGCCATAATATAAATTAAAGGTTTTGGTTATATGAATTGGCCAAAGCATAATTAAGCTCCCCCACATCACGCCACAATTTCAATAGGGTGAGAAGTAGAGAGGTGAGAGTAGGTTCTCACCCTATTGAGAGTGTGCCTTGACGTGGCAGGTGAGCTTTATTCTGCTTTGGCCAATCCATATTTATTTGATTATTGCTCTTATAGCTGTGTACCACGCTAATGACACATTCAGATCTCAATCGTAGTATGTATGACTATGCTAGAGAAGGTTGAAGAGGGGTGTTCAATATGCGAGACACTTTAGGATGTACTAACGATGGGATGCATAACATTATTTCTTTTTCGGGTTGCTATTTGGTCTAGGAATGATCCTGTCTACATCTTTTGGACTTCATGTATGTGGTTAGCTATGGACTTAAATATCTCTCATCCACTGTCAGCTCTAGTGAGCAGCATTGGGGAGGAATCCGTCATGTTCATGCTAAGCTGGGTGCCCAATAGAATTTGCTGATCTCAGTAGAATTGTGATCCACAAGTACTGCATTTAACAACACAGAAGTATCCAACCACCCTGCAAGCAACAGGTTACCAGTATTTAACAGCAGACACATTCTCCTTCTTCTTTTCAAGCACGCTTTTCTGCTCCTTTCTTTTTTTCTCTGTTTCAATATCTTTTTCTTTCAGAGCTTTTTCTTTCAAATATAAATCCTTTGCTTCTTTCCATTTTTCAAAAGCCTAAAACAACATGTTATTATTTATTGTTTTATATAGCGCCATCATATTGTGTCGGTTTGTACAATGTAGTATACAACATAACAATTTGACTTACAGAAACAACAGGTGAGAAGGGACCTGCTCAGACAAGCATACACTTATATTAATATGTATAAACAAGAAAAAAAAGTATTCTGCAGCACTAGTCTTAACAAGTCGTGGCTATGGTTCAACCCTATGGATAAGTCTTCTTGTCTGTACATGTTCTGCAGTCTGGACAGAGTCTAATACTTTATACCCCAGCCCTTGTATTTAAGTGGGTACTAACCACATCAATATTGTTAGTTAAACTGTGACTTGTTGTGATTGTAGGCAATCACTATACATAACACTTCAAGAACCAATTGTTGACCAAAATCGATGCATTCTGTTGAAGCAGTGAATCCTAGCAATAAAAAAATATATATTTGGTATAAAAAAAAAACTAATTTGCACCCTTTTAGCGTCTTCTTTCTTCTGAGCAATTTCTCGAATTTCCTTCATCTTCTTTTCCTCCTCTTCTTTATGTTTTGTTAGGAGTATATGGATTTCTTTTTTTTTCTCAGATTTCCATGCCAGGAAAGCAGCTCTGGCTTCTTCTTTCTTAATTGTTTCCTGCTGAAAAAATGACATGTTGTCAAGAATATACAAACTGTCTATTTCTTGTGTACAAAATTAAAATTAAAACAAAGTGTATGCAGTTTAAATATAACAATCTCAAATTGTTGTTTGTATTTTTACATGAACTCATAGCAAGTCATGAACTGGGTAGTTAAAGGAATATTGTGAATTTTGGAAAAATAATTAACATAGCTGGAAGGCATCAAATCTGAATTTAATCAACAACAGGGATTATATCTATCGCCAAATAGTGACAAGAACCCCAAAGCTTAGTGGGGAAGAACATAGAACTTGTCCGTGCTCCCTTAATTACAGCTAGTTCCTGCAGGGTGGTAGCATAGTTGAAAGATGGATTAATTAAAATGTTACACACAGCGTATAAAAAAAAAATAGCAAAAGCCTCACTTTCTTAAGTGATACTACTGTTTCTACAAAAATTTTGTGCTATATTTTTTCTTTTTAATTTAATAATTAGAAATAAGTGCTGATGTTTGGGGTTTATTCCTCGACCCCGTCTGTTGTATACTTGTTGGCTTCTCTAACTGAAAAGCCAAACCCACCCCACACACAAACAATTATAATATGACTAGAGTGTTTATTGTAATAATGAGACTGGGGTGTATCAGTCCATTATCCTACCTATCACCCACCGAAAAATAATAGTATTTGCTTTCTACTTTAAAGCAGCCAGTCATTGGCAGGAAAGCACTCTTGCTGAAATCAATAGGAGCTGATTTACGGTAACCACACCATGTGGCAGGAGATACGTTTGTCAAAAACATCTCCTGCAAGGGAAATAGCAGGGGGAAAGTCAAATGATACGCATTCAAGTGCACATGATGTATGGAGCATCCTTTTAATCCAATGTCAAGAAAACCAAATGAAATGGCAGCTCACCTTGCCGTTTTTCTCTTTCTCCTGATCTTCTTCCGTCTTTTTACATGTATGCACTTCTTTAAGATAGGCATTTTTCTTTTCCAGCCAGTTCTGTAATGAATACGCTGTTAGTAGTTATCATTTATAATATAAAGCAATAAAGCAAAACTACAAGCAAGATACAATTCCCTAGCGTTTTCACATAATACACAAAAATGCTGCACAGCTAAAACAAAAAACCCAGGTAAGCTCTTTCTTTGGTTGTGTTGATATAAATTGCAATTCTTGCAAAAAAGAAAAAAAGAAGTTGAAACTGTATTTAATTAAAAATATTTTCCTTTTAATGAAACTTAAGAATTGTGTTTAAAGGCTGGGCTGTTGAGATTTTCTCATTATACAACTGGCCCCGTGAAATGGTTAGCAGGGAATTATATTAAGGTGGCGTTTGTAATTTCAAGATGTGAAAATGCTAGCAAGTAAAGGCCTGCATCTGTATAAGACAACCATTTTTTTAAAAAA
>VKOC01006374.1:0-21796 GCA_009364415.1 Spea multiplicata
CAAAATGTCCCAAATGGGATATGGGCCCAGTAAACCAATTCCTGAAGACTTGCGCATGTTACAGTTATGGCCTCATGGCTTCCTCAAAAAATGCATGAACCATGCATGTGAGGCCTTGTTGGAATCGGGGGATCTTGGTGAACAAAATATGGTCCTTTCTTCCACTGTTGCACTTATGGTGTGCAAGAAATTCAGTGCAACAATGAAATGTATGCGTTAAAAACGCAATAAAATAATTTCCCTGTGAAGTTTGGCAGACATGAGTGAAGAAATGGCTAGCTGAAAACTGTCAAAACTACCCTAGTTGAACACCTTGACTCGTCTACTGTTCATAAATATATACTTTTATGGGGTAATTTACAGTGGGGGGCTTCCAAAATGTCCCAAATGGGATATGGGCCCAGGAAACCAATTTCTGCAAATTCCAAATTTGAAAACGAAAATGCGCATGTTCCAGTTTAGCCCTCATGGCTTCCTCAAAAAATGCATGAACCATGCATGTGAGGCCTTGTTGGAATCGGGGGATCTTGGTGAACAAAATGTGGTGTTTTCTTCCACTGTTGCACTTATGGTGTGCAAGAAATTCAGTGCAACATTGAAATGTATGCGTTAAAAACGCAATAAAATAATTTCCCTGTGAAGTTTGGCAGACATGAGTGAAGAAATGGCTAGCTGAAAACTGTCAAAACTACCCTAGTTGAACACCTTGACTCGTCTACTGTTCATAAATATATACTTTTATGGGGTAATTTACAGTGGGGGGCTTCCAAAATGTCCCAAATGGGATATGGGCCCAGGAAACCAATTTCTGCAAATTCCAAATTTGAAAACGAAAATGCGCATGTTCCAGTTTAGCCCTCATAGCTTCCTCAAAAAATGCATGAACCATGCATGTGAGGCCTTGTTGGAACCGGGGGATGTTGGTGAACACAGTTTGGTGTTTTTTTCTGCAGTTGCACATATTCTATACAAAATATAATATAAAATCTAAAGCAACATTGCAACATATGCAAAAAAACCAAAAAATATAAAAATACCTCAAAATTTGGCAGCAATTGGCGATAAAATCCCTGTTTGAAAAGTGTCAAAATGACCCTAGTTGTACACCTTGACTTATCTACTGTTCATAAACATATAATTTTGGGGGGATAATCAGTATCTGTGACGACTATTGCAGTTATTAGACTACCATGCCAAATTTGAAAAAAATTACATTTCAAAAACGTGATGCATGCCTTGCAATATTTGCCCTATACCGGTCAAAATAGATAAAAATCCTGGCCATGTTGGGTGGTTTTCAAATCAGGACAAGTTAATGAATATATTTGGGATAGTTTTTTCCCATTGGTTCAATGTGTGTACAATTTGTATGTATACAAAACTGTAAAAAAATGCATTTTTTTCATTTTTTCCCCACTTTTTCCAGTTTATTTCAAACAAAACAATGTACTACCCAGCTTAATATGGTATCAAATGAAAGCCCTACTTGTGCTGAAAAAAACAATATATGATTTGTGTGGGTGCACCAATTGATAAGAGAGAAATTACAGTTGAAGGAAGACATGGCAAAAACACAAAAACAGCTCCGGTCCTTTAGCGACACGTTAGTCTCAAAATCCCGGTCCTGAAGGGGTTAAGTATATTCAAAATATATAACAATTTTAAGGCTATACATGGATCATAATAAACCTAGTTGACTAATTTGAGTGTATTTGAAATACTTATTATGTAGATAGACTCATAGCTTTGTTTTTTACTGTAAATTATTTTATTAATAGGGATGCATCCTCCGCCAATGAGGAGGCATTTTCATAATAAATTCACATAACAATTTCTAGAGATATATTGAAGCCAAATCTATGTCGCATCATATTGACTTGGTCAATATATGTAAATATATGGAGTTTTTTTTCTCCTGGTAGTATTGATGGACTTTGCAGAACTGGAAGTGGCATGTCGAGTTTCTAAAAAAAGAAGAATTCATCAAAGATTTGTAGAAGGCTGGCCTCAGAAAAGAATCCATTTAAAAAAATAAAAAACAATCCGTTTAGAGTATAGTTTTAAAATATATATAAACTTTTTGGGCAACAATGACAGTATGATATTGAATTTAGGAAATACGTAATTCCTGTAAATGCTGTCATGCAGTCTGTAAGCTCTGAAATTTTGTGTACATACTCGGCAAAAAATGGCATTTAAAAGAAGAAATTTTGAAATATATTTTAATCTCTGAATTTTATGGAAAAAAATCACAATGGCTGTCTGATATATACTTTCATAAATGTTATCCTATTTTGAAAAATAAAAAAACAAAATCCATCCTCAGGTAGATGTATTGGTAATGACTTTTATATAATATGTAATTTACATTAATTGTTATTATTACGCCAGGGTTTGACACTCTTAGTCTTTAGCAATTCAAATTTTGTTATTCTAGTAATGTTTAATGTTCAAGGTCATTGCCTGAAACATTTTTTGTGAACCTTGTTTGAGATACCTAATATAGTAGGTCCTATTCTGGTACATGGTGTACTAGAACAAGGGAAAGAGATAAACACAGGAGTACATGAATCATCTTGGGACTCGTTTAGCCAACCATAGTTTCTGCTTTACTAAACATTTTTCCCCTTCAGATATAAGTGATGGAGAATTCAACATGTTCCATTTAAGAATCATACTTTCAAAAGTATTGGTAGATAACAAAAACAGTGTAGGTAAGATTGAAGTCTATTAGTCAAATGAAACATTAACCAGTTAAACAACAACAATGTTATACTTTGGAATCATGTTACTATTAATATTAATAATAATAATTCCCATTTTGCCAACAGGGTTCGATACTAGAGTTGGTATTACCTAATATATACTTGTAGAAGCAGCTTTATAGCAGAGTGACAGGTTAATAAACAAATCCATAGCCCATATCTTTATTTTATATCAGCTTGTTTCCAACTACAAATAACTTGTAATGATAAAACCATGGAATATTTCCTCTGACAAACAGAAACATAGAATTTGATGATTTTTCCGTTTTTAAGACTGAAATCTTGATTCAGCATAGCAATTTTCCTATACATGTATGTTTAAATTCCATCATTATATTAGCCTCTACCACTTCTGATGTGAGGCTGTTCCGCATTCACCCTCTGAGTAAAGTAAAACTTTCTTTCATTACAACTAAGTCTCTGAGATATGTAAAGTGATATAACCACCTACCTCTCTCTGCTACTAATGGGTCTAGCTATAAAACCCAGCACCCAGCTTACATTTTCTGATGCTTTGTTGCATTGCCTCCTTACCTTTAAGTCTCCCCAGATCTTGTCTTGTATTTTTCCATTTTAATGGGAGCTAAATGTAGACAGTCACATTGATAACGGTATAATGTATACATCAATACTCACGTTCTGAATTTTGTATTGTTGCCACATGCCACAGCTTCATTACCTTAATCTGAAAAAAAACATACGAACAGCATTTCTTTAAATCTAGAGGCTATATTGAAGCACTAGAGAAAAGGAGAGACTGACATCAGGGGAAATACCTAGCAAGCAGTGTTCCCTCTAAGCTGTGCGCTCGTGCGCGCGCACATAGCTTTTTTAGAGAGCGCACACGTCCAAAAATTGTGCGCACAATAGTTTTTCCCAAAAAAAGAAAATAATAACAATTTTTTGAAACTTTATGCAGCGTGGATATTGTGCGCACAAAATGTTTGCTCTGTGAAAATTTTTGCACAAGAGAAATTTTCTGCGCACGCCAACTAAGAAAAATTAGATGGAACGTTGCTAGCAAGGCAATGTATTTCAAAAAGGGTAAAGAAAAACCCAGCAATGTTAATAATTCAAACTTTTTCCTCCAAAACTGTGTAAGTAAAGGATAAGCCCACCATACCTGTGCCAAAAGTGCCCACAGTTCCTTCAACATTGCCCAGAAAGCTGTGTAAACCTTTTTTGGAGCCTAGCCTGAACCACATATCATCTAAAACTATATTCGTATTAAGCTCCAAACGGTTAACAAGTCTTATTAACTAAAGACTCATTAAAATGTAATCATAATTAATTGTAGAAGATTAATGTATGGTAAATTTATTGTCAATGCTTATAATTGAGACCTTAGACTTTCCTTTAGATTTTTACATCCCATGTGCATTATTTTACATTTATTAACATTAAACTGCAACTGTCACACTCTCGGCCATTCTTTCAGTTTACTTAAAGTCATTAGCCATTTAGCTTATTCATCCAGAAACATCTACCCTATTATATATCTTTCTATCCGCAAATAGACATACCTTACAATTTGTAATAACTCACTAGTAATAAGGTATTCATTTAAATGTACATCATTAACTTCAATCGTCTGTCTCCTGTGACTCAGCCATTGCCTTTTCTATTCAACTACAGGTAATTTAACACCAAAACCCAAATATTAAATATATTTATCAGTTTTATATGATGCATAATGCCTAACTGAGATCCAGTGTATACACTGTATCTACTGCTCCTCCCTGGTCTATTATTTTAGTTACTCAGTCTAAAAAACTAAAGTTTGGTTCATTTAACAATATCATCCTGCAGTGAAACTATGCTGAGACTAATCTCGTAACTCGTTTAAATCTAGATATTTCACAATTATTTACTGAAACATGGTTTTCATTAATTTCCCAAACAATGGCATAGAATTTACTGACCTGTAGTTTTGAAGCGGTACCACAATTACCAACTTTCAGTCTTCTGAAACTATTCCTGTCAAAACTGACCGGTTCTTTCGATAATTTTGAGTGTATCCCATTGGGTCCCACATATTTATTCATTTATTTTGACGAGTACAAAGTGCCAACTTCTTCCTCACACATTTTACATGTATCGCTATTTCATTTTTCCAGCTGAGATCCCTTCATCTTTCTTTGTAAAAACTGAACAAAAGTACCGTATTTACTCGATTATAAGATGACCCCCCAAATTTGAATATTAATTTAGAAAAAAAGAAAAAGCCTGTATATAAGACTACCCTATAGGGAAAAAAATTACTAGTAAATATTAATTCACATGTAAATTTTTTTTCATATTTAATAAAAACTATGATTGAGAAAAATGAGTTTTTTGTTTTAATTTTCTTAATTTGCCTACCTGCCCCCCAGTTATGCACATCTGCCTCATGGCTTGCCATTGTGCCTCCCCTTATACCCTCTATATGCCACTTAGCCCCCTAATATGCCCTATACCCCCTGTAATATGCCTTATACCCCCTATTTGCCACTTTGCCCCCCTGGCATACTGATGCATCCCTAGACTTGTCCCTCGTGCTTCAGACTTCCTGGTGTCAAGTGGGGGAAGCTGGTGGACATCTGCCGGATGTGCGTAGACAACCTTTGCTGCTATTAGGGACTTCTACAACACGCCGCTGCTCTGTCACAGAATCCCTGGCAGAAGTGTCAGGTAGCAGCGGAGATTGTCTGCGTGCATCACACAGATGTCTACCGCCTGCCAGAGAGGAGGATCCAGGTCTCCTGCAGCACTGAGGTGCGGCCCGCGTGAGTTCAGCAACCGGGATCATAAGAGCCCTGCTGCTTACCTGTGGGAGGATCTTTTGTACTCTACAGAGAGGAAGCAGAACTCACGTGACATCACATGACTCTGCTCCAGTCCTGCTTCCTCTGTGCAGCACAAGAGAACGCAGAGGGAGGCCGCGCCCCCTGCTGAAGTCAGTGAGCGGCATCGAGAGAGCTGCAGCGCAGGTAAGGGGGTAGGGGAGGTTGTTTGAATGAGTATGCGTGATTGAGGGAATGAATTTGTGAATTAATGAATTAGTGTGTGTGTGATGTGATAGCATGGATGTGTATCATGCCAAGTCAGCCAGTACATGCAGAAACCTGGCTAGCTGCCCCCCTTGTGTATTGATGCTGCCAGCAGTATGGGGCCTTGCACATACCGCCACCCTGTACCAGCATGTACTGGCTGACTTGGCATGATAGGAGTGTGTTTGCTAGTAGCAATCACAGTCCCATTTACTGGTTGCCTGAGTATAAAAGGAGTGTGATTGCTATTATAACACTGTTATTAATTTTTTTGTACAATGTTGGTGTGTAACTTACTTTTATTAAAAGTGTGGGATTTTTTTATTATTATTAAAGGTGAGGGGTCGTTTTGGGTTTTGGCTAAGTGAACCCTGAATTTTTGGTTTTTGGTCCAGAATTTTCATTTCGGTGTATCCCAAGGATAAATAGAACTATTCATTTTTACTTATCCAGAATCCTGAATTTGTAGTCACAAAACTTTCTAGCCCAGAATCAGTGAAAGGAAAAGTAAAGGTTTTGTGTCATTTACTTTATTTTAATCTGCATATTTTATTAAAGGCCATATGTTCTCACAGTGAAAAATGAATGCGCACGTATACAATTCTGATGAAGTGGCCCACTGCAAAAAAAACTGGTCTAGAACATCTTTATTATACGACATGTAATAATTATTAAACACTAGCTTCTTTGCATTAAGTATGTTACTGCTTCTCCATTGATTTGGGTATGGGGTATGCAACTAACTTGTATAAACGATAATGGTACACGATGTGGCTATAGATTTTGTAGGCTTTGCAAACCTGTTGGAGGATAAATATTAAGGATTTTCAGTATAGATCCATAGGAAATGGCTTTTGATTAACATGTTTTCACACATATATGATATTTATACACAGAACATGTAATGGATTTGATATACAGTATGTATGGCATCTGTGTTGGAAGCAGAAAGGTTTAAAGAAAGCTAATGAATAATTAATAAATTCAGCTCAAAATTACAGTATAGGATCCCAACCAAACCAAAATATGTAAAAAGTCATGGATGTGTAATTTAAGTTATTTGTTATTGACTGTGTATATATTTAGCCCTTTTGACCTCTTCCAAGCAAAAGTTTTTGGACATAGCCTTAATGCTTTTACTGTGTTGTCGCAGTTGCAATGGTATCAGTATTAAGTAGAAACAAGATCGTGTCACGTATATTGATGCAATCACATAGTATATAACTCAACTAAAAGTTAGCGAGAAAGAGGCAAAAGTTCGCAAACAGTTTGTTGCAGAAATTGTAAACATCCAGAAACCTCAAATATCTACTTTTCAATCTTTGAAATAATGCAGGGCTTATTACAACACATGTTTTCCCGTGTAGCTTTTTCATTCAACCTGCTAAATAAGTACCTGACATAGTAATCACAACTAGATGGGATTTTTCAATCTGATGTGTCCTATTTTATCTATGGTGGTTAAATGCCCAGTTTTTTGTTCCTTGTGATAAATGCTATGACTGTTTGGCAGTAAAAAAAAAAGATATGTTAAAACCAAATATTGCTTCAGATTGTGTCTTTTCTTCTCCTTTATCACCGCATCTTAATTTATAGTATAATCATCATTATCACAACTGTCAGCCTCATTTAACCTTCCCTGATCTCCCATGATTCTTTGCTGTCAGGTCTGATTGCTTGCCTTCTGCTGACTGACTGATAATGGCTGACTGATTAGCCCTCCCCAAGAAGAAGACAATGATATATAGAGCAGTTTATCCTGCTGTATATATTAATGAGGAGCTGGCAAAGCTTTGATAAGGACTTGGAATGATCCATCAGCCAGGCATGGAGCCTGTAAGACCAGGAGAGTATTTTATGGAAACAACACCAGATAGGGGGGTAATGACCCGGTGCATAAATAGCTGTCATCTTTTTGTTGTAATTAACATCAGATAGCTGCACTATGGATAACAGTGAGAGTGTATCAGTTTTCAAAACCAGTGCATGCTCTCTGTTGTCTTACTTGTGCTCAGTGAGCAATTAAAGGGACATTCTAGTCCTTCCTATACATTTATGCTATCTGTGTTGTCCCTTTAAATTTTTGTGATGTCTCCCTACAGGAAATCCATGGGGGAGATTCTGCAGAACCCTCCATATACTATTTTCAGAGCAGGCAATGTGTTCTGCACATGATGCTTACTTAGCTCCAGCCAGCACCAGTGGATGTGAGACCACTATAGGCAGTGGTCTATAAAGGTTAAAATTGGTTGCTTTCCTGCTACAAACTGGCTTCTTCAAGCAGCCACTCATTAGCTTGAGTAGTCAGACCACAGATTAGGAGGAAAGCTGCAGCAACAGGGAAGTTCATTGCATTTTTGTCTTTGAGGAATGCATATTAAAGTACTCACAGGGTATGAATTCCTCTTTAGTAGTCTGCCCCTTTAATAGCTCAGTTCTAGTATGTGTTCGTCTGATAAACTAGCTGTTATTGTATAGTGTTACCTATAAAAGGCAAGAGTCGTTGGAATTTTTGTGAACTATGGTTGTTACACTTACCCAGCAGAGGCCTGCTTCACCATTAGATACAAAGCTTCTGATGGATACTTGAGTTTGAATGCACTGTTATTACAGGTATTACATGAAATTGCTTGTGTTATGTGAAGGGGATTATAGAGGTTCTGGATCAATAACTTCAGAGGATGTTGGGAGTGATTACAGTGCTATGTCAATTTTCCCATTTGGCTGTCACTACTGATTTACAACAGTCCACCTCTTTTATTCACATCAAATCACTCATTTCATTCGTAAATTCTATATATCTCAATTTGCTTAAAGTAGTTCATTTGTGTAAAATACAATGACTTCCTGTCTTCCTGCAAAAAATAGATGCAACAGGATATCTCTGTTAAAATAAATAAACATTACAATACCCGCCACCAAAGGGCCTTTGCCTCAATCTGGATTGTTTGCTGATATGGTCCTTTCTGTCAAGAACCCTTTCAGCGCCAGATGTGTTAGCTGAGCTAATGGCCGTACCTGGGAACTTTCTATATTCGGTAGTGGACCTTTAGACTTTTGAAACATTAATTCACTAATGGCCCATTAAGATTCTATGAAGTGACTAGATGTGCTAATCCAGTGGCTGTAATCTCGGTCGTCATTAGTGCCAGACTGGTGAAGACGAGGTGGCCCTGTCTTTGTAAAGCCTGTGGCTACCTGATGATGTACGTGCAGCCTTGCAATATGTTTTTATGTAGCATGTCATCGGCCATATCCAGCCAGTGACTGCACACTACAGCACCTGATCTGCCCTGTGTGCCCGCTGGCCAGTCAGACATGTCCTCATGGAAACCTTCACTCATCATTATTTAAAAATTCACTTAATACACCTGCATTCAAGCAGGGGTGGCAACATACCTGGGATTTTTCTGGCTCCGGCAGTCCCACTGACATCGAGGGCGGTCCAGCTGATGTCTTGGGACACACGCTACTTTTAATGGTAAAGTGGGTAGGGAGTGAGGCATGCGGCACCTAACCCAGAGTCTTGGAGGGAAAACCTAGAGAGTTTCCAATTATGGCTATCAACTATACTGGTAGCAAAAGTGCCAATTGGCAGTCTTATATGTGCTAATAGCAGTGTAGAATAGGAAGGAGTCATTATGTGTAAGCATAAAAGCAGACTTATACATTAGCATACCTGGGAAGGGGGAGATTCTCAGGGTGAAAACCTTAAACTCAGGTTCAAACTCTGAGAATCCCAGGAATGCTAATGTATAAGTCTGCTTTTATGCTTACACATAATAAAATATGATATTTAGCATTTTTTAAAAAGCCAGGTAAAAAGATATTTAGGGATGATCTGATAAAAATAAAATATTGTGTGTCTATGCATGTATGTATATATATATATATATATATAAAGTTATGCTTATAAAAGTTAGATAAATGTTGGATTTTACACTACCAGAATACCTGTGAATTCTTCCAGTGTGTCTGGACATATTATTCTGAAGAAGCAACTTCTGTTCCTGCTACATCTCCTTCAGGGTTACTAACTTTTGTCTTTGACTGTTGATCTCATGTTGATTATTTCAGGAACAGACAGATGATGAAAATCGACCCTGCCACTTAAAGGTCAGTGGCTGATTAATTACATGCATGTGGCCATCAGATGGAAACACAAGGGGCGCACCCTACAATCTTCCCCTTGTGCTGTATACAACTGCGTGTGTATGTACCCCACAGACGTCTGGGTGTCCATCAGTTACACAAAAATGTTGGTATCTGTTTAAAACAAACAGTCTAGGAAATTAGGACATATAGCTTGCATGGGGGGCTGGTTGCATCAGTACCCTATTACCAATGTCTCTGGAAGTCTGGTGTGACACAGATCCCTTTCATCCTGCTCCCTCTACTCTGTATAAAGAACCATGCATTATCATATCACACTTCAGTGCATTGAATCTTTTCAACAAAGGTATTCAAGTCTGTTACAAAAACAAACATGTTTTAGATTATATATATATATACAATCACTTGGCCTATATTTATGAAGAAATTATCTTAGAAATGATAGTGGTATTCAATAATGTTCTTAACTGGGTGAATGGAATATGGCAGGATGACAGCTCAGTTTAGAAAGTGGGAAATTGAAAGATGTTTTATTTGCTTTAAATGCTTTAAAATTTACATCTGGATTTCAATATATATTTTCCTCCTTGCTCGCTTAGAGGGGGTGGCTAGAGGGATACCAACCATACCACACTGACAAGGTCAGTGAATGATGTAATGTTTGTCTGGTGTTTTTTGGTTTCCTCATGGAGGGGAGATTTACCTTAAATATCAGTTATGGATTGCTCTTTGGGCAGGAGCAGACTGATATGATGGAGATTATTCCTCTGTAATGGCACAAGTGCTTCCAAGCAGGGACGCACCATAGATCAAGCTTTGAAGTGGTTATCTGTTCTTGGTTCAGCTTCTCAAATTTGTTGTGTATGTATTTTCCATAACAGAGACCATTGTTTTTTTCTGTAAACAAAGAAGCATTCTGATAAAAAAGGGAAATTTTTTGCATGTTTCCATGAATTCTAAATAATTTTGCCAGACCAAGACCTTTGCTTTGAATGTGGACTTATTTTTTAGGCTCGGGACAATTTTGACTTTATAGTGAAATATGAGCATTAACTGGTCGTATTTTCCTCCTGATGGAATTTTACAATCAGTAGTAGAACAGTAGTAGAATCAATCGTATCTCTTCTCACCAAAATAACAATGGCAACATAGCCACTAACCTTCAGATGTTGATTTCAATTGTTTAGAATATACTATACATTAGATCAATGCACATACTATTTTTTACACAACAGCAGGGGACAATTGAAACAAGCATGGGTGAGTCTTCATTGCATTTTATGTCATAAAGCTAATGGTAGAATAAGTCATTAGTGGCATTACATTTTAGGCTCAATTTGTTTCTAAATGCTAACACCATCCATGGGATTTGACATATATATATATATTGATACACTAAACACATCCCCAGGGCAACAGACACATTTTTTCCACTAACTCATTATCTTTAACAGGTGACAGGTAATGGATAATCTTAAAGTGGATCTGTCAGTTCTTGAATCCTGCATTTTATGGTTCTATACACTATATAAAGCTTTGCAACTACATTTACAGATTAAAATGCAATATATACGAAAAACTCCACCTTATATTTATACCGTGAGGACCAAAGTACCTTAATTTATGTTTCTCAAGATCTGTATTATTATTCCTGGTAGAATCTTAGCTTTGCCTTTTATTTACTTGGATTATTTGTTGATTAATTAAGATTTGGATTGGCTCAGGTAATCGTTGTAAGGAGAAAGGAGAGAACCTCATGATGATCAATTACATCAGTAGTGCACAATTCCATTTATCACCATCCAGGAGTAAATTTTCATACCTACAAGCCTGGATTGGCCGGTGGGCTGGTGCCTAATAGCATCTTCCACTGATCAGAAAGTTTGTTCATACGAGTAATATACTTCTTTAGCATGCAGGTACCTACTGGATACATATGACCACAGACCGTAAAAAGTGTAGTTTGTGGCCACTTATATCTAGTAGGTGACAGCATATCTATGATTTATCATCCACTGAATTTTAGTGCCAGGCCTATATTTCAATCCCAGGCCAGTATGTGTACCCGGAAGTTATAGCTCTAGCATCCCACTTAATATTTGTTGAAGATGAACAGTGCAAGGAAAGATCTGAGTTTTTTATTGCACATAAAAAATAAAAATTATATCATAGTGCTACCCTCACACTGGTTTGGGGGGTCCTTTTAATAAATGTTTTTAATGCAACAGTGAAAAAAAGTAATTATTCCAAACTAACTTATACAAATGCTTTATATCTAAATGGTTTATAATGCAATATAAAGTGTAATTTCCTTTCAAATACGTACATATATTATGTGTCATGTTATCAGGGACATTATTTCTAGTTACATTTGTTGTCATTAACCCAATTGATGGCTTGTAGTTGCAGCCATCAATTGCAGGTAATGACTCAGGTTACTGCAGCAATCTTAGCAAAGGTATGCTATATAAGTGATGATTAAATTGATTTCTTTGAAATGTTTTACCTGTTTCTGGAGTAACTGCCTCAGAAAGATGAGAAGCATAAGAACTATGACTTATACTTCACATTACTACTTGTGACATAATGGCACATGCAGCATTTTGTCAAACCTTGCTTGCATCATGATATCATGTGATATATGTATAAAAGATATGCATACACATCTGAGTGTTGATTTAGCTTGCTGAATTTGTTTTTAAACCTTTTGAGAGGCTTCAATGTTCACATATTGCTGAATTATTAAAGGTGGATTAACTAAGTGGTTTTGTATGACATTTTATTTTAAACCACTGAAACTCAGAATCTTAAGGTGACATTTGTTTTATTTTGGTAAGTTTTTTAATACGCTACATATGTGTGTTTATATACATCCAATCACGTGAAACAGAAAGTACACCCTCTTTGCATTCTATGGTTTTACATATCAGGGCATAACAATCATCTGTTCCTTAGCAGGACTTAAGATGAACAACAACAGATAACATGTTACACCATAGCATGATGTATTCAACAAAATAAAGCCATAATTGAGAAGCCATGTGTAAAAACTAAGTACACCCTTACTGCTTTCATAGGAATTAAGATGCTAAGTAGCAGACAGGTGCTGCTAATCGAATGCCCTTGAATTGATCAGCAAGTGTGTCCATCTCTAAAATAAGCCAAAGTTTTAGCAATTTTCTGGTCTGGAGCATTTAGGTGTGTGTTATGCCAAGGAGGAAAGATACAAGCAATGATCTTAGAGAACCAAGTGTTGCTGCCCATCAATCTGGCAAGGTTATACACCATTTCCAAACAATTTAAAGGCCATTGTTCTACAGTGAGAAAGATTATTCAAAACAGTTGCCACTTAAGGGGAGTGGACATCCCAGGAATTCCCCCAAGGCCAGGCTGTGCAATACTCAGAGAAATTGCAAAAAATGAATTAAATCTCAGCCTCTACAGTGCAATTGTAAAAAATTGAACAAGTGTGGTTTGTTTGGAAGAGTTGCCAGGAAAAATTCTCTTCTCTCTAAAAAGAACATGGCAGTATGGCTTAGGTTTGCAAAGTTTCATCTGAACAAACCACAAGACTTCTGGAACAACGTTCTTTGGACTGACAAAACCAAAGTGGTGATGTTTGTCCATAATGCACAGCACTATGTTTGGTGAAAACCAAACGCAACATATCAGCACAAACACCTCATACGAGAGGGGTGATTATTTGGGCTTATTTTGCAGCCACAGGACCTGGGAACCTTGATGTCATCATGTAGACCATGAACTCCTCTGTATTAGAGAGGCAAATGTGAGGCCTTCTTTCCAACAGCTAAAGCTTGGCCGAAATTGGATAATGCAACAGGACAATTATCCCAAGCAAACCAGCTAATCTGCAACAGGATAGCTGAAAAGGTTCTGCAATGTCCCAGTCAAAGTCCAGACCTCAACGCAATTCAAATGCTGTGGCAGGACCTTAAAAGAGCTGTGCTTAAACACTCGCAACTCTCAATAAACTGAAGCAACGATGTAAAGAAGAGTAGGCCAAATTTCCTCCACAACAATGCGAGAGACTGATAAAGTCATACAGAAATTGATTACTTCAAGTTATTGCTGCTAAAGGTGGTTCTACAAGCAATTGAATCATAAGGTGTACTTAGTTTTTCACACATGGCTTCTCCATTTTGGCTTTATTTTTTAATAAATCATGACACGGTGTAATATGCCACGTGTTTTTGTCCATCTGAGTTTGTATTTACCTAATTTGTAGACCTGCTAAGGAACAGATGATTGTTATGATGTCCTGAAATGTAAAACCATAGAATTCAAAGAGCATGTACTTTCCTTTTTGCACGACTGTATTTTATATATGTATATGAAAGTACTATGCTTAAAAACAAAAAAAAACCAACAACAACAAAAAATAACTTAAGCATGTTTTTACATTAACATCATTAATGATATAGTAAAAACATGTTTGGGCTTAATTAGAATCTTCTATTGTCTTCCTATGTTCTCAGATGCCACAGTTTTAGATAATGTGCAAATTTCACAGATCAGATGAAAATATCCAATCTATGATTAATAGGTATTAGTTTATAGGTATTAGTTTCTACTCAGGTTGTAGATGTTTCCTTTATATTGCTTAAACACAGTATTTTTTTGGTGCCACCCTGTTTCTGGTAGTTTTGAATTCTATTTTGTCTTGTGCCTCAATGTAATAGTTATTGCTATTTTTTTAAATCTTTCATGGCAGCTCTATTGAAGACCGAGCAATTGTTCGTGGCTTTTTTTTCTGATACGTTGTTACCATGGACACAGTTAGCAGTCTGAACCTTTTTTATGTATCTGTCCAATTTAGTGTTGCATCCTGGTGCTAGAGTGAAGTGTTTATTACTTCTTGTGTTTTGGTATTTCATCATAATTGTGGCGGTACTTGCTTTGTTATGAAAATACCCTTTCAATCAAAATCTCTTGAAGCATACTTCTCAATGAGTAGAGTTGGATTATGTCCAAATTTGTCATCGGTCCAATGTTAACATTTTAAAATGTCCATGCACTAAAAAAACAGAAGGTGCTTGCCTGTAACATATAGAAAAGAAACAGAGAAATGGGTGGGGCAAGTTAAATACAAATAACAGACTAACACAAAAAGAAGGCACATACATACAGGGAACTGAATGTACACTACATCAGGAGCCGGTAAGACAAAGAGTCTGACAGCCCAATACTACTCATCCATTGAGTGCCACAAGAGCACTGAGGGCCAGAAGGTCAATATGGAGCTGCAGGTCATCTAAAAAAAAAACAGAGCCAGGAAAAAGCCAGCTGAAGGGTGCCTAGCAGTGGAGCCTGGTGTGGCAAGGTTGAACAAGGGAGACAGGAGTCAGTTTATCTACCCTCATCTGCGGGTATCAGCAAGCAGGCCAGCGTCCTCAGCTGGTTGCCTCAACAGTTAGGACACAGCTCTGTCTTATCTACAGATAAGCTAGGGTCAGGAGACCTAGTGGGTCCACCCCAGAATGGCAGGCCAGTTCCAGGCCACAATTTAGATTGCGTGACTACATCAATAGGATTTCATATTTGCTCTGTTGATTGGAGACAACCTATTACTTTCTGTTATTGAAGGCAGATAAGGTTGCGGAGGGTTTCCATGTACAATCTTTCAGATTTCTTCTATTTTTGCTTATTTCTCACATTTATTTTTTTGGTAGCATGAGTAAACATAAAATGCAGGTTTTAAATGATCATTTCCTTTATTAAATAGTAAATAGTTAAACAAAACCTACTGTACATCGCCCATGTCAAAAAGGAATTGCCCTTCTAAAACTATTAACTGGTTGTGGCAACCTTGGTAGCAACAACTGCAGTCAAATGTTTGTGATAACTGGCAATGGGTCTTTTACATCATTGTGGAGGGATTTTGGCCACTCTTCTTGATAAGATTGTTTTAGTTCAGCCACATTTGTGGGTTTTTGAGCACAAACTGCCTTTTTAAGGTCATGATAGAACATATTGACCAAATTCGGGACTTTGACTTGGGCACTCAAAACCTTCATTTTATTTAATTTCAGCCATTCAGAGACTTGTTCGTGTTCTTCAAATAAATTGTCCTGCTGCATAACCCAACTGGTCACAATCTGATGACCGGATTTTCTCCTCCAGGATTTTCTTGTAGAGAGCAAAATTCATGGTTCCATCAATTATGGCACTTCACTCAGGTCCTAAAGCAGCAAAGCAGCCTCGGACCATCTCACTACCACCACTGTGCTTGACTGTTGGTATGATGTTCTTATTGTGGAATGCTGTGGTAGCTTTACACCAGATGTAACTAGACCCATGTCTTCCAAGGCAGGGTCTAGTTAATTGACGTTTAGATTCAACAGTACTGGCAGTAATCATGCCTGGGTGTGCGCCAGTCTTTTTGCGTTCTTGTTGTTTACATGTTAATCCTTTCAGAAGTAACCCAGAATCTGAATGTGAATCTGTATTTTTTGTGTGCATATTTTTTTCAAAAAAAATATGAAAACATTTGAAAAACCATAGGGTTAAGCACCCCACCTACCACACGGGTACATCATTAATGGTGTCCACAGAAGGCTTTACATTTCATCTGAGTCTCAGTGGGTTAAAAGTGCAGTCCCACTGACTCAGATCCTTGGTAAGCAATATAGCCATGCAAAATTTGTTAGGACTCATTAAAATTGGGTTACTTTGACATACTAGGTGCTAAGCAATATATGGCCATATAGTGTGAAGAAATCCAATGTATTTATGCCACAAATATGTGCTTATAAGTAATAGTTACTGGCTGTGTGCTGATCACTTGCTTTTTGTGTTATCATGCCTGGGCGTGTCTAATGAAATTGAGTCCACTTACTGTATTCTATAAAGTCCAAGCTCCCCCGTTCCCAGTTACCTTCAAACTTCAGTAATAGTAGTAATGTAAACAACTGTGTTAACATTTTATTGGCTATTAACAAAACCAGTGTGTCTATACAACTTTCTTTAGGCAACTATTATTGAGTAGCTGATCTCAAAAATGTGCTTGTATGTCTGTGAGTGTATAAGAGGGAGAAAGGGGGAAGACTGTATGATAAAAGACCTCCTATGCCACATTAGCATGTTCAGAAGGTTTGCAAATGTTATTGCATATGCAGAGACTTGGAGCTGCCAACTGTAGCTGCTTAGTAAGTGAAAGAGCTACTTGAATTTCTTCAAAGTAAGGATCGCCAGCGCAAACTTAGTTTGTTTTTCATTGACTCCTGAAAAAAAAGTGGTATAATCACTGCTTTAATTTAGATTCTCATGTCTCCTTACTAGTTATATCCACAAACATTCCTCTTCTGTCATTAGTAAGAAGGGTGTTGCTACAATTTCCTTTTTTTGTTTCATCCCTAGTTGGCAGCTTATTCCAAGAATCCCTTTCATGAGACCACAAGATCATCAAAGTGGTTACAGAGGCATTTGCTCAAACTCACTTGTGTTCTGAGCATATTTCAGCAGGTACTGAAAACTCTCAAATATTCCTATTCTTAGGTACATTCTTGAGAGCTGATATGACTCCATACAATCCATTAAACTTCTTAACAGCTGAGAAAAAAACTCACTCTGCTTCATCAGTACATCTAAGTGTGTGAATCAAAGCCTGTGAGTGCAAAGCCCTAGTCATTCCTTTTGTAACAACTTACACTGGTGCTTTCTTTGTCTAGAATATTAATATTCCAAATTACAGAATCAATGCAAGATTAGAATTAGAAAATATTATTGTGTAACAACACAAATGTGCAATTATGCACACAAGGAAGTACAACACATATATTCAAGGGAGGGCTGGCCTGGGGGGGCAAGTAAAGCCAAGTTGCCCTCCACACAGCTTTAGTCTAAAACGACATCCACAACACACCTACTCACTTTGCATGGTGTCTTCACAGCAGTTTGGACATGCCACGCTATAACGCATTGCGTGACCCCACTAATTCCCCCCGTCTCTGCAAGTGTGGTGGACAATGAATATGTTTGAAGAATATGGACTAGCCCAGAGGTAATGTTTCCCCCCTGACTCAAAGGCCTACTCATTCCTGCATATATTGCATGTACAATTAAATACAACAGTTACAGCTGATTTGCTCAATGGTGTGACCTTCCATGATGAAGGGCGGGTCAGTGAACCACCCATGCAAAAACATGCCGGTAGGCAGTGTACCAGCAAGCTTTGCTCATGTACAATACACAAAGTTGGCAAATAACTGAAGAAGGTATGCCTTTCTGTAGGTTTCACGCTGGCTGAAACCTACAATTATTGAATATTGACAAAGTGAAAACGTTTGTACATGTCACGGATGTAATTCAGTAACCCACGTACTATCCATCAGTATATACGTGTGCACACAAGCAAGTTGAACAAAACCACTATAACGGCTCAGGGGTTTTAATGATACTGAGCATTTGTAAGTATGCAGATTAGCTTACTTCATTTCAGTTAACAATATTAATAGGTAATTATAATTTTTAAAAAACTATGTCTCTATTTTTTTTTAAAAGACCATGCAAGGCCCTAAAGCAATTAGCTTTCCTATAAGACTGAGGTCCATTCAATACATTCCTAACCCTATTAAGCATCAATTATTTAATTAGCACATTTATTACCTTCTTTTGTTGTTGTTGCAATTTCCGGGAAAGAATAAACTTGTTTGTACTTTAAATTGAAGTATTATAAAAGAGTGAAGATCGTCAACTAAGACACTTATCTTTAGTGGAAATAACATTTTTATCCTTGTATTTTTAAATTTTGTGTTACCATGCACATGTGCCATTGGGAAGTGTCGCCTAGCCCCCACCTTTTGTCTCAACCGGAGTGTTTAATAGCGAAAAAAAAAGTAACTGAAAAGGACTAGAAAACAGAAAGGCTTTGGTTTCCAGAGAAACTGAAAAACCAGACCCTGTCGCCATGGCGAAGAGAAAAGCTATTTGCTACTGCTTTTTCAGACCTTGAACAGCCACTGACAGGTTTCCAATAATCTGTACACATTTTGTTTTTTGACCACAAACTATATCTTTATTTACAAATTTATTTATATCTTTAAGTACAAAATATACTTATATACTATATATTTTATGAAAGTTCCATGTTGTATGTGTAAACCATGTACCCGCTTAATGTTTAATTAATTTATCGTGTTTGGGTTAGCCAATATTTGTACTTGCGTGTCAGGTATAAGCCTGGCTCTTAAGGTTTCTAGACTGAATAGTAAGTTAGGGCCACAGTCTGGACTTGACTCCTTAATATTCTTGTTTGATTTATTGCTATCTAAGCTTCTTTATTAATGCCTTTTTCTTGGTAATGTACATAAGGTCATGTATCCTTATGTATATTACCAATCCATGTTTAACGACAGGTGCACTAATTCAAATTATCTTTATCTTCTTACAAATTATAGTTCACAAGGACCATTGCTGGAAGTATTTGGTTGCTACCATTAGCCAGCTACTACAAATAAAATATTTGAGATGGTCTATTAAATTGTTAACACCGGGAATCCTCTTTGGGTTAGATCATCCATATCCCGTCTATGGTGGTTATACAGACAGTTTAACATGGCGCCTTCACTTGGTCTGTCGTATAGTGTCATGTTGCATGTTCTGTATTGCAAATAGTATGTTTACTACGATATGTATTACAGGCACAGGCACTGTGATAGCATCAATTTGGCATTTGTTTATAAAATAGCACAGTGATACAAGAATGGGTTGCAAATTGTTTACTTCTGCTGTTGACATGCCCAAGAAATTCAAAGTTCAACCATGCATAACCACTGAATGATGAAAACAATTAGGCTAAACCTATCTACCAAAGTTAGTATTGGACAGTGCACTGTTTAAAGAGAAAAGCCTCACTCTTGAACTGCAATGCTCAAGCTTCCTCTGGAGAGAGAAATACCTGCTGATTGGCATCTCTCACAGGAAAAAAAATAAGATTCAAATCCCATCACTGTCTATATTAGAACGGATCATTTACAATTTTACTAAGTATTTTATTTCCGGTTTTTGTATCAATATGTTCTTACAGGAGAAACCAAAACAGACAAGGCAGCACTGCTTCTGATATAAATAATTTGTATTAAAACTTAGGTCCACAACTTCATTAGTTCCACGTACGAGCACTTCAACAAGCTAACTTCTGCTGTAACCATTTAAAATGTAATACTTAACATTTTGGGGTTACAATGGTAACCTCTTTAAATAGTAAAATAATGCTTTTTTTAAATGGGTTGCATTTAAACCCACTAAGGACAACACATTGTGATCCTGTACATGTACCGGCTTTGTTGTGAGGAGTTGTTCCCAATGAAGGTTAATGGGTAAGCATTATGCTGTCATACTACACAACCTTTCAATTAATATAGACTAACAGGAATTATCCAGAGCAAAGGAGATGTATTATGTATATACTAATTTTCTGTGCAAATTATTGTTTTTCTTCACCTATTTCTGTATAACCTTACATTTGCTTCTTTAAAAGAGCCAATATGGCCATTGACCAATCTTTGATATATAAACCTAAGATCCTTGCTATATAAATCTAAGATCCTTGCTAAAAGTGACTGAAACTTAGTTTTTTTCAAAGCAGTATATGAATTGATATATATATACATACACACATAACACAGGTTATGGTGGGGTAAAGGGGGTGGAAAATCCCTCCACTTAAAATTGAGGGGGGTAAAAGAGGCATTATTAAACACTTATTTATACCAAGCGAGAAGGATCGTTTTTTACCTCAGAAATCTTGTAACGCTGCCCCAACTTCCAGGTGATTCTGGGTAGGCGTGTGCAAATTAGGTTAATGAGGAGAAATATTTTTTCTGTGATTTAATTATGCAGAATTAAATATTTGCCTTGTTGTGTAATGTAGTACAAAAATATCCCTAAAATTTTATTTGGGGTATTTTTTTTATCCCAGTTATATATGTTCTTAATTATACATTTATTAGGTACAAACACGTTTCTTATACATGGCCTTTTTTCACAATATGTATATTAAGTTGATACAATTTAGTGATGCTGCACACAGACTCAAATCTGCTCTGTAAAGATTGTTAACAAGATAACAGACAAAACCAGGTAAACCAGGCACTTGAGAAAGTGAAGCTCTTTTATTTATTGTTTAATTTCCCAGTAAAGTTAGACTATGTTCATAGCAATTGCCTTTTATTCTAAGTTCATTGGATCAGCTACAGTGCATCTCAAGTACTCTGCAGATTCTACTTATGTGAGTTATTTGCAAGATATGTCCAAATTATGCAATACAGAAAAAGCATCTGGGTAATTCATCATAGGTCTGCAAACCATGCAATACAATTACCCAAATTACCAGTGAACATTGTAAGTGCTCCTTGTGGCTAATCATTCAGCCCTCATTGAATTGCTTGACTTGCTAGTGGCATGTTCTTTGCATCAAATCTACAGCCTAGTCTCGAATATAGAGTTCTATGTACACTAACTTAACCCTTTGTGCTTGATTTCTTTACATTTGTATTCAAATATTTGCTTTAATGACTTTTTTTTAAGAAATTACATTTACTTTCCCTAGTCCAGGCCTACAGAAAAGTAAATGTAATTTCTGAAAAAAGGCCATCTGGCACAGTGGGCAAATGCCTGGTGGGCCCTTGGTTTGTAGTGCCCCAGCAGCAGATTGAGCCCTCCAATGTCCTGCGAGAGTATAGAAGCACAATGTGTGGAAGTACGTATCCAGCTAGCAGATGACTAAAACCTTTGGAAGCCCCTACCCTTAAAGCCCTAGGTACACTTATTCATCCTTGTTTGGTGCTGCATTTCGGTGTGAGGCTATGTCCACAAAGCGCACCCCTTAAACAGAGCTCTAAAATGCAGTGGCGTCGGCAGAGGGGGGGC
>VKOC01006375.1:0-21222 GCA_009364415.1 Spea multiplicata
TTGTGTGTTGTGTAGATTGTGTGTTGTGTAGATTGATGTCCTCCCCTGCCGGGCGTGAGGGCAGACAGTAACCGGTGTAACCGGTAACCGGTGTAACCGGGAGCTTTGGGTCAGGATGCAGCGAGCAGATGCCCCGTGCCGTCAGCTTGTCACCGACTCTGGCACATGCGGCTCCGCTGACAGCCGTGACCTCAGGGACCCCTGTGCCTTCCGTGTCATCAGCTGCGCCGTATCACGGACTGCATTACACACAATAACAGGAAGATGGAAAATGCTTCCTACAGGTCTGAACTCTGTCCGAGCGAGGGCCGACGGGGACAAAGACATTGGATCCTCCACCCAGCACAGGGAGAAACGGCGCTGGTCCCCAGCACATCGCAAACCGATCCTCAGTGAAATAATTCCACCCCCCGAGTCCCCAGAACAGCGCGACGGGAAAGGTTGTGCCGGTTCACGAGTGTTCGGTGCCAGAGGGCCCCCTATTGTAACAGCGCTACGGAATCTGCTGGCGCCATATAAATCAATATAATAAATATATGAGAATACATAGACTGTGTCAACGCAAAGAGCAAAAATCCACACGCTCTGCTGCACAGGACAGAAACCTAACATACGTGTGCGAGTGCGTGTGAACTGCGCCATGTACATTGTCAGCACATCACATGTTCAAGGATCCGCGGGGATCTGAAGCGATTGGAAGCCGCGGCCGGGCACAGAAAGCCGCTTCCAATAACTGCATTGTTCAGCTTTCCTTTTTGTTACAGGAATCCCTGTTTCTGCCTCTTTTTGTCCATTATTTGGATTTATTGTATTATTTTAGCACCTGGATCCGTGATGAATGAAGTCACGACACACCAGGAGCTTTCATTGTCAGAGAGCCGTGATTCACTGTGCCGTGTTACATTGTTTCAGTGACCACGCGGTGCGTGTCAGGCCAGCACACACGTCCTCGCCTGCCCCTCGCCTGCCCCGCGCTCCCCCAGCGTCTGCATCCTTGACCCGCTTTGTATTCTGCGAAACGCGTTTCCTTTGGGTTATTGTGTTTGCTGAAGGAGTGAGCGGCCTGTTTCCTGCGGGAGAGCGATGGACGGCCCTGGACTCTTCTCCCTCCACTCCTGGTTTCCTCCGCTTCCTGTTGACGACGTTTTGGGTGACTTTATCGCGGGGACCAGACAACAAAAAAAAAGATAAAATGATAAACTTTCCCAAAACACATAATTCTGTTACATACGGAGGCTGCGACGAGTCCGTTCCGAAATGAATCCATGGCGGTGATTGAAGTCCTGTATCAATTCCTACCTTGAGTACTTTCTCTAGACTGTAAGCTCATGTGTACAAATCCTTCACCCCGTCCATAAAATAACATTTCAAACACAGAAACCCAGAACCTGCAGGCAGATCGGCCCCATTCGGCCCCCGTCTAGCCATATCCAACCCAGTACGCAGATAACTGGGGAACTTTATACCCCCTATTCTATTTCTAATATTTTCCCATGCTCAATATACTATATATCTTACCCCATAACCCACAGACTATGTACTATATATTACTCCATACCGTATATACTTAATATATATAAATATATTACCCCATAACCCATAGACTATGTATATATATATCTTACCCCATAACCCATAGACTATGTATATATATATTACTCCATACCGTATATACTTAATATATATAAATATATTACCCCATAACCCTATACACTATAGACTATATATAATACCACATATACGATATACAATATTTTATATATATATTACCCCATACAGTATAGACAATATATATTACCCCATATATTATATAAATATATTACTCCATACCGTATATATTTAATATATATATATAACCCCATACAGTATAGACTATATATATATATATATTACCCCTATTATGTGGAAGGCACCGGGGCAGGTTAAGGGGACGGTGATGTTGTGGGTAACGAGTCATTTTATTAGGTTCACCCACAGCGAGGAACGGCTGAAAACATCGAGTCAAAGCGAGAAACTGAAATATGGCTGAACTTTCACCAAAATGCTTCCTGTCGCTCTGTGGGTTTTGACGCTTGGGGGGGGGTGACCTCCCCTCGCTGAGGGTCCATGAAAAGAGCTTGGGGGGATTTAACAAACTTTGCAAGTTTCATAAGAAATTATTAGAAGCATTTTTATGGAAATCGTAAATGCTAATGCGGGTTTATTAAAGGTCAACGGAAAGGGACTTATGGCTCATTATTATCAATATTATTATTATTATTACCGTATTATTATTATGATAATATTATTATTATTACCCTTAATTATTTTATTATCAATATTATTTATTATTATTAATTTATTATTACCTTATTACTTATTATTATTATCAATATATTATTATATATCTATTAATATTATTATCAATTATTATTTTATTATTACCGTTATTATATTATCATAATATTATATTATTATTACCGTTATTATTATTATTATTTAACATTATTATTATTATTACCGTTTCTCCTGCTGTAAAGACTCAAACCTTAATCAGTCGTTGGTCTCGTCTTAGATTCAGGAGCCGGATGTCTATCCCATGCATGTTTAATACCCTCACTGTATTACCCTCTACCACCTCTGCTGGGAGACTGCTCCACTTATCTACCACCCTCTCAGTTCCTTAAGTATAAGCCTTTCACCTTCTAGTTTTGGATTATGGCCTCTTGTAGGAGACTAAAGATTCACCAAATCCCCCAGGCTGGTCTTTGTTACCTTGGTTTTAGTTAAATATTTTAAGTTTTTAAAAGCAGTTTATTTTTATAGTGCTTTCTGTTTCAGCTTAAATCCCATTCTCAGATATTTTTTGCAGCTGTTTTTTTGGGTAACCGCAGAGTGAGCGCTCGCCCAGCTGCCTGCGAGACGAAGTAACATGAAGGTGTCTCTCTGCACCTCGCGGCGTCTCCTCGGTTCAGCTCTCAGGATGAGTAAATTTATAACCCGACAATAAAAAATATCTTCCTCTAAAGAGAAAAAACTTCAGTTATTAATAATCTACCGGCCCTGCCTGGCACAATAACTTCTCTTTTACAGACAATTTACTTTAGATCTCAGGGACAGCTTATTGAGTCTGTGTATAAACCGCATTGATATATTTTGGTGATACATCTATTTTTTTTTTACTTTACTGAGAGGGTAGTAGATTAGTGGAACAGCCTCCCGGCAGAAGTGGTAGCGGGTAATACAGTGAGGGTGTTAAACATACATGGGATAGACATCCGGCTCCTGAATCTAAGACGAGACCAACGACTGATTAAGGATTGGGTCTTTACAGCAGGAGAAAGGGGCGACTAGACGGGGGCCGGAGGGGGCCGATCTGCCAGCGGGTTTTGGGTGTTTATTTACCCTCATTGTAGCTGTTAAGTTAAGTCCTAGTAGTAAAGGGGATGGGGGATGAAGGAGTCCGTTATCTGCTCTCAGGCTTCATCCAGAAATTGTGAAAAGCAAAAAAAGCGTTAATTTAGCTTTTTTTCAGTTGTAGAGCAAAGAGCAAGAAAATAGGGCAGGATCTGAGCTTTGCGGTTAAACCAACGCCGCCGATGGAAACTTCACCCTCTGCCCAAATCACTCGGCAGCCAAGATACAAAACATACAGTAACAGGTCGGGCGAGGAGCAGAAACGCGACAATTACCCCCAAAAACCACCGAGAAAAAACATTGCGGGGCAAGGAGCCCAAATAAAGCAGCTTTAACCCCTTTATCTCCGGCTCTGGGCGGCGGATCGCATCCACAATCTCAAGTGATACAAAGTGCTTATTGTTGTTGTGTCTCGGGTGTCACAATGCCCCCCCCAGCCGATGGCTTCTCTGCTCTGTCAGCAGTTTGGCAAAATGAAGCTTTATTGATGGGGCCGCGACCTCTGTGTTTATGACCCCCCTGGGGAGCGATGGGATTTGTAATGTAAGACTTACAATAACACGGGGCAGACAACGGCTACTCGTCTTCAGCCCCTTCCAGCCAAACAAGGGGGTCTCCCCACTAAACACTTCGAGGGCTTTATTCGGCTTTAGGGACCCCCGGATTATCTGATGAGGAGCGCCCCGAAACCTGGATCACAATTTCAAGCATTTTCCTGGCACGGGCCGTTTGAGGGGCGCCATTCATGGGGTTAAACTGAGCTCCTGCCCCATAACGACAGTCTCATCATGATGGGGAGTATGTATGTACCTGCAGTGTTACAAGTAGAGCGATAACTTGGTTGCTATGGTGATTGCACTATTTGTATCCCTTTGTATCAGAAATACTTCCACACATTCTATTATGGGATGTAAGACAGAATAAAACGTATCGGTCCTGTAAAAATATACATATATAATATCATTTAAGTTACAAACGTTCTGTTTCCGTGATTTCCGCCCCGCGTACAGAAGGCAATCAGACGCTCGCGATGCTCTGCGGCTCTTCTTATCTCCAGCGCCCCATCTGCGTAAACATTTGGGTGGAAGATCCTATCGTTACATCACCCGGGGAAACGTTACGGTTAATATCGCCTTCTCACGCTGCTCCAACCTACTGAACATACCAGGTTAACCTCTTTAATGCCAGGGAGATTACTCTTCTCTCTGGCACTGAAAGGGTGCTTGTTTGAACTCCAAATCCCATGATGCTCAGTCAACTGAGAGTCTCCTTTTGCCTGTAAGAAGCCCCCAGGTCGGAATGGGATGCCCCGCAACCTTGTGATGAAAATTTATCAATGAACCCCCCCCAGACAGCTGCTTCCCATCAGCCCCAGCCTGACATTGTGCAGACCCCGCAGGTACAACTGATAAGACCCAGAGGGTGAGCCTGGCGTGGAGGAGGCATTTCCGAGGATGTTATCGCCCCCACGCTCGCTCATCGCCCCCACGCTCGCTCATCGCCCCACGCTCGCGCTCGCTCATCGCCCCCGCTCGCTCATCGCCCCCAACGCGTCTGTCATCGCCCCCGACGCTTCGACTCATCGCCCGCCCACGATCGCCTCATCAGCCCCCACGCGTCGACTCATCCCCCCACTGATCGCTCATCCCCCACGCGCTCGCCTCAATCGCACCCAACGCTCGCTCATGCCCCAACGCATCGTCATCGCGCCCACGTCGCTTCCATCCCAGACACGCGTCATCGCCCCACGCGTCGCTCATCGCCCCACGGCTCGCTCATCGCCCCCACGCTCGCTCATCGCGCCCCCACGCTCGCTCATCGCACGCACGGCCCACCAACGCTTCGCTCATCGCCCCACAGCTGCGCTCCATCGCCCCACGCTACGACTCATCGCCCCGATGCTACGCTACACTTCCCCCACGCTCGCGTCCATCGCCCCGACGCTCGCTCATCGCCCACGCCTGTCATCGCCCCCACGCTCGGCTCATCGACCCCACGCCTTGCTTCATCGCCCCCACGCTCGCTCATCGCCCCACGCTCGCTTATCGCCCCCACGCTGCGCATCATCGCCCACGCATCGTCATCCGCCCCCAACGCATCGGCTCATCGCCCCACAGTTCGGCTCATCGCCCCACGCACTCGCTCAACATCGCCCCACGCTCGCTCATCGCCCCAACGACTCGCTCATCGCCCCCCAACGCTCGCCTCATCACGCCCACCAATCGGACTCATACGCCCCACGCATCGCTCATCGCCCCACGCTCGCTCATCGCCCACGCTCGGCTCATACGCCCCCCACGTCTCGCTGCACGCCCACGCTCGCTCATCGACCCACCAACGCAAAAATACGGACTCCATCCGCCCCCACGCTCGCACTCATCCCCCCGGGAACAGGAGCTCGCTCATCGCCCGCCCGCTCGTACATCGCCCCACGCATCGCTCACTCGCCCACCCGCTCAGCCTCAATCGCCCACGCTCGCTCATCGCCCCACGCCGCATCATCGCCCCCCACGCTACGCTCATCTCCCCCCGCTCGCTCATCGACCACGCCTCGCTCATCGCCCCACGCTCGCGATCAATCGCCCCACGCCCGCTTCATCGCCCCGCCGCTCATCCGCCCCACCGCTCGCGTCAATCGCCGCACGCTCGCTCATCGCCACGCTTGTCATCAGCCCCCACGTTCGCATCAACTCGACCCCACGCATCGACTCAATTACCGCCCACGCTCGACTCACCGCCCCCGCGCATCGCCTACATCACGCCCCAACGATCGTCATCAACGCCGAACGCCTCGCTCTCGCCCCCCTCGTCGCTTCATCGACCCCCCACGCTCGCTCATCGCCCCCACGCTCGCTCATCGCCCCCACGCTCGCTCATCGCCCCCACGCTCGCTCATCGCCCCCACGCTCGCTCATCGCCCCCACGCTCGCTCATCGCCCCCACGCTCGCTCATCGCCCCCACGCTCGCTCATCGCCCCCACGCTCGCTCATCGCCCCCACGCTCGCTCATCGCCCCCACGCTCGCTCATCGCCCCCACGCTCGCTCTTTCCTCTGACTCCTTCACACATCGAGCCAACTTCAGCTAAAGAGATTTAACCCCTTCACCTGCGCATGTGCACGCCGCCAAATTAAATGTACACAGACCTAACCACCATAGTCATAGCTAAAGGACTTATTGAATAGACATTAAACGAGGGCCAGGACTGGATCCAGGAGCTAGACACCATTAAATTCCCTCAATGTGTTAGCCTTTACCACCTCTGCTGGGAAGATGTTCCACTTCTAACATTTCTCCTCCTAGCGGAATCTGCTCATCCTGCTACAACCCACTCATAGAGATCGCTGTACCACAGAGCTTACATTCTAATAATGATATGAGTTGCAGGGCAGCAGGAATCTGGACAGTTTATAGCTGGTACTAAATCTATGTTCTTTGTGTTGGTTTATAAACCCCCCCTGACCTCTGACCTTTTGCCCGGACAGTAAACACGTGTATCTGTCGCGCATGGTCCGTTCCAGGCTGTACCTGTCCATTGTATAAATATAAAATAACACGTCTGTGTGTAAAAAGAAATTACAATTTTCAGCCATTTGGAGCCCTAAGTTTAGATGTTTTAATAACAAACTAACATGAAGAGGGGGGCTCTGGGTGCAGCGCGGATCCTTCTCCCAGCTGTGGGTGGTCAATGACTTCTTAATAAAATATAACAGACATTTGTGACCCCAAACTACTGCAAGAGCCAAGACAAACAGGGCAGACGGGGGGGGGGGGGGGCGGTAGGCGGTGTGGGGGGACACGCTGGGCCGTCCGAAAGAGCCAAAAACAGCCCAAAAACCTCCAGGCTGTAGGAGTGAGAGACGGCCCAAAAGCAGCTGTCAGTTACAGGCCGACGCTCACAGAAACGCTTTAATGTCACCCGGCACAAAACGGCAAAATCTGTGCGCCTCGGATTTTTAGGAGTTTCTGCTGCGTTTGTTAGAAAATCCTTTAAGTGAAAACTCCTTTCTTCGAGTCGGAACGGCGTCTTCCCCGCTGCGCAGGCTGACATCTCATCCCTGCCCAATACACGGGAAATGGAAGGCGATTTATACGAGTGGCCCACCATGCCCAAAGTCTCGCAACAGACAGGATCAAAATTTTATTTCATATATTTCATTTTTCATTTTAATATAGATTTTTATATAATATTTATAAGGATTTTTATATAATATTTAATAAGGATTTTAGACTGATTTTCTTTGTTGAAACATTTTGTTAAATGTCTGTTTTTAGTCTTCACTCCCGGGGACGTTGTGGAGGCCGAGGCGGTGAGTTTATTGGCCGTTACCATCTAATGGCTCTCTGTTTAGAGGACGGCCGCTGTATTCCGGGGCAGCCCAGATATCCCAGCAAGTCTTCTCCTTCCATGCGCAGCGACCGACTCGGTAAATTAAGAATGATTACAAATAATGGAAGAATGAATCCGAGTTATTGTAACAACCGACTGGCAGTCTGAATATCAAATGCAATCTGAAAATGTTTGTAATATTTTTGTAGCAAACAACAAAGAGCCTTCAATAATAACGAAATAATCAGTGGAAGGTCACAGAGGTCCCGTGTTCGGGAAGGGTCCAGCTCGGAGTCCGGGGATCGGCGTGTAGAAGTCACACCGGTGGTCTCGCCTAATCTGCCCTTCTTTCCAGCTGCTGTAAGAGCTCTTTGGCCTCGTCTTATATTCAGGATATCATCTTATATGCCAGCCCGGCGCATGTTTTAATTCCCTCGCCGGATTCGCCGGGAAGATTAGGATCCAGAGACATAAACATCCGAAGTTACAATAACTCCGGAGGGCAGTGAACGATCACAAACTAATAGAAACGCGAAAAGTCGGAGGTCGGGGCGGCAGACACGAGGGGGGCAACACAGAAAAATGGTGCGAGATACAAGAAAATATTAAACATGGAAGTACTGGAGCCACAGAACAGCCTTTGCCAGGGAGTGAGGTGCTCATGCGCAGCGGCCCCTGAGTCGGCTCAGCAGGGTTTGTTTATTGGTGTCTTTTTTACTGATTTCAGTGAAATTACCAAGAAAACATTTCTTAAAAGGAAGTTTCACCATTTACTCTGCAAATCTCTCCCATGATCAGAGAATAACAGAATTTTTCATGCATTTAGAAATATTATTTGCAGGCAATCAGCCCATCGAAAAAGGGGCCGCTGAGGCGTCTCTACAGAGCTGTCTTTACCCCAGAAGCTGACGGCTTTAATGTTTAGACTTCCAGGAGCCGGAGCCTGAAAACCAAACAAACTCATTATATTCTAGAAAATACAGATTCTTATTATCTAAAATCCGCAAAATAACACTATACAAAATAAACCAATTTCCTCATTATTTGGGCATTAATGTCGGCAAAAAAAACCTATAAATAAAATACAATGAAAAGCACAATTTTTGGTATTAATAACTGGGATTTAAATGAGCTTCTAACTGGTGTCACTGGGTTTTAATATCATTAAGGGCCCCCTGGGAAGCTCTGTGTTTGGCCCTCCACAACTTTCAAACACTGTATGGGGCAATAACCGAACCCCAGTAAGGACCCCGACGCGTTATGAACCCGTAGAGACGCGCATGAATTAAACCCCGGGGCAATGGAAATGAACGTATGCGTGATATGTGTGTGAGTATATGGTGTTAGTATGCATGTGTGTGTTAGTGTTTGGTGTTAGTGTGAGTGAGTGTGTGTATGTTAGTGTTTGGTGTTAGTATGAGTGAGTGTGTGTATGTTAGTGTTTGGTGTTAGTGTGAGTTGAGTGTGTGTATGTTTAGTGTTTGGTGTTAGTATGAGTTGAGTGTGTGTGTGTTAGTGTTTAGTGTTAGTGTGAGTTGAGTGTGTGTATGTTAGTGTTTGGTGTTAGTGTGAGTTGAAGTGGTGTGTTATGTTTAGTGTTTGGTGTTAGTTATGGAGTGAGTGTGTGTGTGGTTAGTGTTTAGTGTTTAGTGTGAGTGAGTGTGTGTATGTTAGTGTTTGGTGTTAGTGTGAGTGAGTGTGTGTATGTTAGTGTGTATGCGTGTGTGTTAGTGTTAGGGAGATATGGTGTGAGTGTCGGGGTGAGCCTAGGGTTAGTAGTGGGAGGGAGAGGAGAGAGATAGTGTGTGTATGTGTGTGAGTATATGGTGTTAGGGTGAGTGGGTGTTAAAGTGAGGTTGCGTGTTAGTAGTATGTGCTTTAGTTACAAGGGAAGGGCACCAAAGAAATACTGTATCCAGGGGCCGCCCACGGCCCCCCGTGTGAACGTTATTACATGAAAGAAACAGCTTCTAACCACCAAATACTTCTCAGAAAAATAAATGGCAGAAAAATCGGTTCCTGAAACATCAAAGACGTAATTTTTACTTTTTATCCTGCAAACAAAGTGCAACCGCTGGAGGAGCGCAGATACCGGGCGGCGGATTTATTCTCTCTGTGTCATCAGAGGGTGCAGAATTCACTGAAATTGTGTGTATTTTGGTGAAATTATCCAGGTAGAGACCAGTCTGCCGGTGTTTGTCTGACGGCTGACAGACGCTGGTTACCGAGTATCTGCTGAACAACCGTCCAGCTGCGAAAAGCCCCCCAGGGAAGGCCAGGGGGTCGCACCTCATCTATCCTCACGCACCGAGAGCTTCCCTGGGGTAGGAGGTTTCTCATTACCTGCCATTTTACCCTCAGCTTGGTCAGAGTTGCTGTTTTCTGTTCTATTCCCTGTTCTTTAGCCAGAAAAATTACAGCATTTTTTACTTTTATTTTGCTGCCGATAACCCATATTTCCTATAATATGATTTTAAGGATGTGTATAAAAAGTGGCTTTTGGGCAAAGTTTGAGAAAAAATGTTCTAATCACTGTGTCAACTAATAGATGGTTAGCAACTTTCCAGAGGTTGCCATGGAGATAAAACCACTTTTCATACATAACCCCCAATGTGTTTGTTTTTATTAAGCGCTGCTTTTTCATGGTGAATGTAGAAGCCGCAGCGCCACCTGGTGCTCAGAGAAAACACTACAGGGACCCCCAGCGCTGTTACTGCGATCAATATGATTGGTTACCCAGAGTTCATCCAGCGGCTCGGGGAGACTCTTGGAATATTAACCCCTTAATAGCCCATGGTGATGCTTCTACATATCGACTCATCAAGTGTGTTATCCAAATAGCTCTAATACCGGTCTGTAATAGAAACCTTTACTTGACATTTTTTAAAGATACACTTAACTGAATCACCTGGATTCAAGCAGGAAAATCAACTATACAGCCAGATGCTGAGCTCCAATGGTGTATTTACCTTTGGGGCTGCTCCTCCTGGTTTTGTAGCAGGGTAGTAAGGGGATTGCTGCCCCCCTGGAGCTGCCACCCTACTCTAGGCCAGAAAACATCACTGTTAGGCTCTAGATTGTAAGCCTTCAAGCCGAGCCCTCTTTCCCTAATGTATCGGTTTGTCTTAGTCCGTCAGTTCTAGTTCTGTCAGACCCTTTAAATGTAGGGAGTGTAAGCGCTGCAGAAATAAAATATAATCATAAATAATAATACAGAAAGTCTTCAGTACGCGGATCTTAATGCATCTGCCTGCATAAATCGAGTTTTACCTAACTCGGGAACCTGCCGCTTCTTGGCCTTCTGTCTTCTTTCTTCGTCCGCTTCTCCCCGCTGTCCGGTCCATTATCCAGGCGTCCTCAGAACGCTTCGGAAAAAGGGCAGAGCCCCGGCACGCAGCATGTGGACAGCCTTTCCACCATCCCTCCAAATGAAGCGGAGGGTGAGCGCGGACGCTCCGGACCTTTTCTGAAGCATTCTGAGGAAGCCTGGGGAGAAGCGGACGAAGAAAAAAGACAGAGAAACAAGAAGCGGTAAAAGAAGAAGCGGAGCAGCAGAAAAGGTGACAGGGATACGGAAGTGATCAGTGGAGAAGGTAGGGAGACATTGAGAGAGAGTCTGCGAGTTTATGAGAGAGTGCGAGTGTATGAGAGAGGGCGAGTGTATGAGAGAGTGCGAGTGTATGAGAGAGGGCGAGTGTATGAGAGAGTCAGAGTGTATGAGAGAGGGCGAGTGTATGAGCGAGTGCGTGTGTATGAGAGAGTGCGAGTATATGAGAGAGTGCGAGTGTATGAGAGAGGGCGAGTGTATGAGAGAGGGCGAGTGTATGAGAGAGTGTGAGTGTATGAGAGAGTGCGAGTGTATGAAGAGAGTTCGAGTGTATGAGAGAGCGCGTGTGTATGAGAGAGTGCAAGTATATGAGAGAGGGGGCGAGTGTATGAGAGAGTGCGAGTGTATGAGAAGAGTGTGAGTGTATGAGAGAGTGGAGTGTATGAGAGAGGCGAGTGTATGAGAGAGTGCGAGTGTATGAGAGAGGCGAGTGATATGAGAGAGTGCGAGTGTATGAGAGGAGGGCGAGTGTATGGAGAGTGAAGAGAGAGCCGAGTGTATGAGAGAGATGAGTGTGTATGAGAGAGTGCGGTGTTGAGAGAGTGCGAGTATAGAGAGAGTAGTGGAGAGGGCGAGTGTATGAGAGAGGGCGAGTGTATGAGAGAGTGTGAGTGTATGAGAGAGTGCGGTGTATGGAGAGTTCGAGTGTATGAGAGAGCGCGCTGTGTATGAGAGAGGTGCAAGTATATGAGAGAGGGCGAGTGTATGAGAGAGTGCGAGTGTATGAGAGAGTGTGAGTGTATGAGAGAGTGCGAGTGTATGAGAGAGTGCGAGTCCGGATGTACGCAGGTGGGAGCTGAGGGTCGGGGTCCGTCTGTATTTAATGATGATGCAGTCTACGTGGAGCCTCAGCGACACCTGGTGGAGATACCTGGGCATTGCAGGGGAAACGTATCCCTATGCCAGTGTTTCTTCGCCTGTGTTACTTGTACCCCTTGGGGTATTTCTTATGGGGGCAAGAGGCGCTTTAGAGCTGTTTAATTTCAGAATGTACGTAGTATTAGTATGTATTAGTATTGTGTTTTCAGTTACCAGGCAAATGTTTTATCTTGGATATTAAATTTGGGAATTTTTGTACAAATCCTATAATATCAATTTGTTTTTTTTTGTTTTGTTTTTTTTTAATAAATCCGTTTCCTGTTACAAAATTTGCCCCCGCAGCAGGACGCTGGAAATACCCCTCCTGGGTGCAGGGTACACTCTTGGTTAGGTTAGGTTAGGTTAGTAATGGGGTCTACGGGGCTGAAGTAACCTCAGCGTTGGGTCTCCCAGAGACTTGGGACTGAATTATGCTGAAGCGCGACGTTCCGTGAGCACAAAGCTGCAGGTAATTGTCGTGATCCGTGTCACATGTTTCAATAAACTCCAAAAACATGACTTCAGGTTCCCGGGAACATCCCTGTAAATACATCTCAGGGGTCCGATACACCCCCCCAGATCAGTCTGAGACAGAGGGGATCCATTACCCTCCACCAGCGGCACCCCCCAGCATCCACAACACCTCTCAACCGCCACATCTCGAGATGTCTATAGTGCTTCGGGACTGGAGGGTCTCTCAGAGACATACTTAGGGTCCAACTCACCTAGAAACAGCGCAAGTGATCTGCCGTTGGCCCAAACTAGAACTGCATGCGATCTAAAGGGTTAAGGACGAGTCTCCCGTATGTTCAGGGATTTAAAGCCTCACAAATCCTTTTAATGTTGGGTTTCTTGTTATCGAAAAGCCGCGTATTTCTACAAAGATGGATCACCCAGATATTTCTGCGCATGTTGAAAGAAACTGCCCTGGATGGTCCCGCGGGAGGTTAGCGCGTATATCCAGCTAATGACGCCAAACATAATACTTAGAGATGCCTTAACCCTTTGAGTGTAACACGGGGGGTGCATGCCTGCGATACCCCTTCCTGGCACTCACACTAACGCATGCACACGCACACGCATGTCTCTGGTTTGCATGTTTTATTCAATACCTGATCTCAAATTATCCTTCTGAAAAACACGCGCAGGTCCTGGAGCTCATTAATAATATACTGGATGTGGAACATCTTTCAGTAAAGGTATTCTGCGCATGTTCTGCTTCTCATGTCCTTCACATGTTATGCTACTTTACACAGGTGAGTTCACATTGGGAATAAGTCTCTATAGTTTTTTACTCCTGTGCCACATAAAGCCCCCGGGGCAAACAAATCGGTAAAGTGATCCATCTTCAGTAAAAGGCCCATGTTTGGTACATGTTATGAGGCCGTGGCATGTTGTGGCACACGGGTGTTCACTCTGCGGGTGGCTGCTAGTCCCATCCAGACGTATGCGAAGCCCCCGGTACATGCGCGTGTTCCATTTTCTTGACTCGCTCAATATGCACATGGCTGAATTATCTGATCGGCCGAATATATCAGTAAAATGTAGGGAATCGACCTATTTTCACCCAATAACGATGTTCTAAAGAAAAATAACACTTTTACCCACTTTATCCATTCATAGAAACCCGGCCCCCCGTCTAGTCGCCCGTTTCTCCTGCTGTAAAGACTCAAACCTTAATCAGTCGTTGGTCTCGTCTTAGATTCAGGAGCCGTATATCTATCCCGCGCATGTTTAATCCCCTTACTGTATTACCCTCTACCACTTCTGCTGGGAGGCTGTTGCATTTATCTACCACCCTCTAATAATAAATATGCATTTGCCGCAGGCTTCTGCAAATATCGATTCAGCAGATGAGTTACCAGAACCCATAAAAGCTTCAACTTTCCATGAACGGCTGTGGCCCCCGCGCACCCCTGCGCCCCAAAGAAGCTCTACAAGTGAAGCCAGGTGTAGGAAGGCAGCGTTCCCGTGGACAGTTGGTCAGCGGCTGCTGGTTTGTGGATCACTGCCCATAAATCAGAGGTTTTACGTTAAAAAGTGACAATGAACATCTGCTCGCCCGGCCTTCCTTCTGCTTTATTTCACACGGAATTTTCTTAAATTCCCCCGAAAGCCAGACGTTTATCCCTTGGTTTCCGAGCATTTCCAGCGAATTCATCGCCCTCCTCCTGAAACGCCACGGATTTATTTCTTATAACGGATAATATTTTTAATGATTATTAATTAACAATGAACTGTAATATTTTTCTCCACACAAACATTCTTTTTAATAAATAAAATCCAGCGAAAATAACGGACAGAAGAGATAAACGTCTGCGAAGAGAGAGACCTGGGGAGGAAACGACAAAACCAACAACAATCGCACTAAAAAGGATAACAAAACACCCTAAATGCACACTAAATGAAAACATACAACAAATTACACAAGAGACAAATAAATGCTTGTCAGGGATGAGCCAGGGGTTAGGAGCTTCTGGGTTCTGTGTTTCTTCACCCCATAACTATACACATACACATACATACACACACCATCTCCTCTAACACCATACACTGCCATACACAAACTCCAACACCATACACTGCCATACACAAACTCTAACACCATACACTGCCATACACAAACTCTACCCACCATTAACCACTGCCTTATACACAAAGACTCTAACACCATACCACTGCCATACACAAACTCCAACACCATACACTGCCATACACAAACTCTAACACCATACACATTACTCATTCTAACACCATACACGAACACACACTCATTCACTCTAACACTATGCACATATACGCACTCTCTCTCCCATCATCAGTCTCTCCCGCCGTAACGTTTCAAACCTTAATCAGTCGTTGGTCTCGTCATAGATTCAGGAGCCGTCTGTCTATCCCATGCATGTTTAATCCCCTCGCTGTATTACCCTCTACCACTTCTGCTGGGAGGCTGTTACCCTTATTTACTACCCTGTCAGTAAGGTAAAAAATATTACAACGCAATTTATAGACAGACCCAGAAACCCGTGGCTGACATCTGAAGAAACGTAAAGTTTAAACGCCGCGTGACAATCCCTGCGAAGGGAACTGAACCTGGACTTTAGAGGCTAATTTGCTGATCAGATAATCAGCCGGCATTGTGCAGAACGTTCAATGCACTCCTGATGGGAAATCGGTGACAACGACTCTGACAGAACCGGCTACGCCCCCCCCCCCCCCGATTATATGAAAACTGCAAAAAAAAAGACATAATAAGGTTTTTAAAAAAATGAATATAACTCTGCGACCAAAACGTGTGCATCGCGTTACCTGCCCGCGGGGGCCGCCTCGACAATGGGACGCTTTCCATGTTTAACCCTAGCCTCTCCAGCTATGAAAACTACTGAAAGGGTTAACTTGTAGTTACAGAGCCAAATTTGAGTTGACTTTTCTGCGCCTGACCGGGAATCCGTGGGATAAAATCCGCCGATACCCAGAATCCGCTCCGTGAAATAGATATTTGTTGATTTGCTGAAGCAGATTTATTTCCAGCTCCGCACTTTTCCTAATCCCTCTTTAAACGGAGAAATTACCTTCCCCAATCAATGCGTTTTTCCTCCTCTTTGAGCGGCGCGGTTCTGACCCAGGACCCACAAATATTCGGGTTCTGGAGAATCCGTCGGCCTCATGGAGCAAATCTTACAAAGCAGAAGAAGAACAGAAACCCCGGGAGATGGAAATCACCAGATGTGAGTCTGTGTCGCGCATGGAAATGAGCCAAACGGACATATAGGTGCAAAAGACCACAATCTAACACAAGAGGGTCAAAGGCTGAGATGGGATGGAAGGAAGTTTTACTTTACTGAGAGGGTAGTAGATAAGTGGAGCAGCCTCCCAGCAGAAGTGGTAGAGGGTAATACAGTGAGGGGATTAAACATGCATGGGATAGACATCCGGCTCCTGAATCTAAGACGAGACCAACAACTGATTAACGTTTGACTCTTTACAGCGGCCGGTAGATCCGCGGGGGGGGGGCTGTGGATGGCTGCAGGTTAATGCAAAAAAAGCCTCCAACAGTAATAGGAGGACCTGAGTCCAGGAGCTTACGGTCTAAAATAGAGTGTAGTGGAGTAGATACTTACACAAGGGGTTAAAGTGCATGAGGGGGTCTACTCAGAACTCCAGAACAACTTGATCACTGGGGAGAAATAAATGCCCTGCCCTATTTATTATTCAGGTTATAATTAATATACAATATTATAGTTTGAAGACCCTTAGGAGTCGCATATTTTTGGGGGGAGGGGCATTTTATTTCACATCCAGGTTAATGCCGATTTCTTCACCCTTACATTTTTAATGAAAACTTAGCAAAAAGTCATTTAAAAAAATAATTTAGAAAAGTCAATCATCCATTTAATAAACAGAAATTAAAAAATAAATCTCATTTCTAATACGTCTGTAATCCCCCCGGCCGAGGCACGGGGGTCCGTATCACGCGTCTCCTTCCCGGGTGGAAATGGCATTAATTTAACGTATAAATGGATTGATTTACCGCTTGGAAACGCAGATACCAAATATCTCAGAGTAGAAGCAAATTGGGAGATTATCGGATGAGACGAGCCAAGGGGGTCCCCCTTTTCTAAAAACTGAAAATTATACAGGGGAATTTCAATAAAAAATGTGAAAAAAGACTGAAAAAGCTAAAAAAAAAAGTTTATTGCCAGAAGCAGAAGCGGTGAAAATAAATAAAATCAATTCCTCTCCCAGTGTGATGCTCCGGTTTTGTTTCAGACGCGACCCCCCGGCGCGGGGAGACTCGAGGGATTCCCGGTCGGCGTCCCGATAACATTTTATAAGCCAATGGATTTTCCAGGAATTTGTGTTTTAAGAATCGGAGAAGCAGCTCGGGACGCTGATCAATATTTACTCTTCTCTCTATAAACTCTTCCCTCCGGGGAGCGACCGCAGCTAAAACCACATGCTGGAGTTGAGGGGGGGGGGCTGAGAGACAGCTACGTTTTGGCTGAAGATTATTATCAGCGCTCTAATAATGGTCTCTCGGCTGTGAGGACCGGCCGGGGGTCTCTGCGCTGCCAGCATGTAGTCAGCTGCCGAAAGCCAACTTCCCTGCGACTTCCCATTAATCTCCGGGCCGGCTGCGGAGTAAAGGGATTAAGCGACTCAATCAGACAGAGGGTGGGAGCCGCTAAACCCCCCATCCGCCCCGCGCTCTACACACAGGGTATAAATAGAGGCCTCCATTATTCCGGACTGGAAACACGCTGACGGTCATTTAGACGAAGGACCTCTATTTTTAGTTGGCTGACCCTCATGAGTTCTGGATTATTCCGCCATTAATAATATGTCTCCGCCATGGCTGCATTCATCAGGGTCACGCAAAGCGCCAAGGAGTTTATTACGTGACAAATGAGTTCTCTGCTAGACGCACAAAACCTGCGCGGGTAAAACGACCTTCACACTTCAAACCACCCCGAAAATAACTACTCTGCGGGGAACCAGAAGTCTGCGGGATCCTGGAAAACAGGCACTTCGTTAAAATCACAGTCTGAGGAAACATGATATGATGTAATATACCCATACAGTACATTCACTGAGAGGGTGGTAGATACATGGAAACGTCTTCCAGAAGAAGTGGTAAATCGCAAATACACTGAGAGGCATTTGGCCGGAATACCCACCCTGATCATGAAGCCAGGATCCAGAGAGTGAGTCCAGCATCAGCGTAAAACCCGAAACCGGCTGTAAATACAAAAAATATTAAAGTAACCGCTTGCTGCCGTCGTCGCTGTGGCCCCGGGGTATAGATGCGGTGCGGTAAGGAATCGATCCCGACTGAAGCAACCTGACCCCACGGTAATATATATCATAGAAGGTAAAAGGAAAGCGCGCATGTATTTTCTTTTACTTATGCTTTATTTAGAAAGGGTTAAAGGGCTTGTAAGCTCCGCGAGCCCCGAGTTAAAGCGGAATCACGCGGCGGGGTCTGCACGCCTTGGTACATACGCTGCAGAGTAACACGGGGTCCGACTCTTCTGGCGGGATTATTAGCTCACGACGGCAAGACCTCTTTCATTGGAATTACGAAAGCCAAATCAAAGCGCGGCGGCCGCTTCCCTTCACCCCTCGCTCTGGTTTGAAGTGCCTTTGATGAGAGGATCTTTCATGTGGTTTGGGCAGAAGCCGGGCGTCCCCGGGGCATCTCCGCGTCTCCTCGGCTCTAACTGAGGCTCCTTTTCTTTCTTGGAAACGACTAAAGTCGCCGTCATTAAAAGTTTTCACCGAAAAGCAATTCTCTGTATTGTAGAAGAGGAGCGTCTTTCCCTAAACTGCCTGAAAACGCTAAAAAGTTTCAGCTTTACATCTAAATGTAACAAGAAAATGTAACAAGAAAATGTAACAAGAAAATGTCGCTTTCATCCATTTGATTCTCAAACAATGATAATATTATGAGGTACGAACCTATTTTATCCTCTGGATTAAGCGCTGACATCAAACACTTTCCGGAGGAGCGACCCCAACCCAGACCACACGTTGGAGAAAATGACGACATTTGGAGACATTTGTGGAAATAAAAAGCATTTTCACGCAGTCCTTAAGTCCACAAACTGACCTGCCCTCTGCTGACCACAAGGGGGCACTAAGGTTCCACCGCGGGCTTTTTCACCCCCCGCTTCAGATCAGAAGAATTCCAATAAAGTCTCGTTCACCCTGAGAGGGGCAGTTGAAGGCGGCGAGGGTCTGATATGACTGCGCCCAGAGCATTGCTTTTAAATGGCATCGCAGTAATACCTTCAGAGACGATGATAAATAAAAAGGAACTCTAAGGCCTTGCTCTCAGAGGCTAACCTTCTAAAGGAAAGGATAACCGGGGAAAAAGGAGCATTCAGACCAGCGGCGGACCCGGCAGAGAGCGGGCATAGAGATGGCACTTAATGGCGGACTTCCATCTACACACAATATTAATCGCATTCACCAATACGCTGATAAACCCTGACAGATATATCGTTATATTTAATCACTTCAAAAAAGAGGATTACAGAACTCTTTTAAGAAATCTTTTCTGTATTTATGGCAACAGCCTATCAGTGCCTGCTTTTGTGTCACATGATAACGAAGTGTTGCTCTCTGTGCGGTTCAGTTACTGTTACCATAATATTACCAGCCTGTTCTCCATTACTAAAGGACTCATTATGTCTTGTGGCTCCTGGGGGCCCACTGGGCGCTAAGCTTCATTCTGGTCTATCCTCAATTCCTGTTGATTTCACAAAAGCTAGCAAGGCATCATGGGACTCGTAGTCCCCAGCGGCGGGACTGCCAGAGGTTGGCTTCCCGGGTGTTTCCAGATACCTTTCATGTCGCAAATTGTAGCAGAAATGTCAGAAGCAACTTAACAGAATATAAAGGCAGGAAAACGATCAATTATTCATTCAAACCTTAATTAAAGGTGTTTAAAAAGTGGAGGTCCCGTTCCGCAGGTCAAAGAGAAATATTTAAGCCTTTATCGGAGGAACCGGTTCCCCGGCGTTCTGCTTAACCCATTGGTTACTTATTACCTATCTGTTACCCATCAAGGTCTTTGAATCCGCATCGCAAACCACAGACTAAACGCACCGCTTCGGCTCAACAATACAGCGCTACAGATATATGATGGCGCTATATATATAAAAAAATAACTAATAATAATAAAATCCGTTCAAGGTGATGAAACCCAGAATTTTTTGTAACTGGCCTAAAAATACAGAAATTTGTTTTTGTTTTAAAGTTTCCATCCGGTGTATGAGAAGCCGGTGACCTTGGCCGCTGTCCGCCAGGCGCAGGGAATGTCTTCCCAGACTCGGGGATGTGCGTATCTGCTGCAGGCGTGGAGGGCATTAACTGCAGAATAACTGCAAGCAGGTGACATCGTGCAGCGAGATGCTGAATCCCAAACTGCGCCTTTAATATTTTGGAGTTTAAAGGGCCGCACATTTATTTATTTCCTTCTAGCTGGATGGCTGAATTCAATGCACAGCGAGATGCCTTTAAGGAAATCACCCCATGTTAAATATACATTATACAGGGCATGGCACTGACTTACCATACATTATACAGGGCATGGCACTGACTTACCATACATTATACAGGGTCAGCTCAGCCCTTCATAATGCATTGCCGTGTTGAGTTGAGGGGACCTCCTGGAAACGACTAGTTTTGGAAACAAACCCCAAAAAGGGCCCAGCGTATCGTGACTTTCATTAATATATATATACGTGGATCAATTGTCCCATAATGTCAACCACCAAGCTAAGAAAAGCAAATTTCACTTAAATGTAAAGATATTTACCAAAAATACGGTGGAAATGTCTCATAAATCAGAGACGTGGCGGTTGTGCCTCATCTACTCGAAGGACGTTGAGCAATTTCATTTTTAGAAGCATTATGGAAACATTATTACGATGATGGCTGATAAGAACCGACCGGCCCATTTACTCCGGCATCTCAGAAACGGCAGCGATGCTCCATGCTCCCAAATCCATATGAATTCAGGGATCCAGGGGTTAATTAAACTCCGGCATTATCTGCAAACCCGAGTCGCTCTCAGGAATTAGCATCTAATAAGACTTTTGAAGGCTGCAGATAAAGCAGCCGCTCAGATCTTCCTTATTTCTCATTGGATTGAGCTTTTAATTGCTTTTCCAATCTTAATAAACAAGAATCACCCGGTCTCTTTTGTCACAAATCCTGCTCGTGATTTGACATCAGATTTTCTATTGAGACTTCACGCAATAACCGGGAATCCGCTAGATCCAGGGTCGGTCCTCTGGTGACAGCTTCTTGGGGGTTTCAAGAGCATCCCAGATCTGCCAAAAGAAATCATTAAATATCCTTAATATCCCTGCTATGAGTTTACTTCATAAAGTGTTTCTCATTACCTTAACGTGTCCCGAGGAGGGCTTGGTGGGACCATCCAAACCCAGGTGACCAACCCATGCCCAACGGAGAGCAAACACCCAATGGAGAGCAAACACCCCCTACCCAACGGAGAGCAAACA
>VKOC01006378.1:0-26842 GCA_009364415.1 Spea multiplicata
GGATCATGGCATCTGCGTAAGACGGCCGATACTAATACCATGGTTATGTTATGAGTGATACATAATGCATAATATGCTTTTTTTATATTTTACCTTTGTGAATATACATTGACATTTTTTTGACTGCTTAGCTCTGATCAGTGAACCAGAAACATAAAGGAACGGTCTGTTCCCAAATGTTTCATTTTTAATGCCTGTTTGAGTTAATTTTGCTTGAACTTTTGAGCATATTAAAAGGGACTGCAAGAATGTCCTATGATACATAGAATGGATCCAGTATTGGAGGAAATATGCTCTGGACACCCCCTGGTGGTCATTTAATGTGAGTACAGGAAGAGTTAAAACAGGGCACTTAATGTGTATAAAATGTTAGTATCCATCCCTATTTCAGCTAGCCATCTCTTTATTACATCACTCATCTAAACTATTAAGCAATAACTGGTGAGTTTATAGGCCACTTCTTACAAGGCAGAATGGTGATAAACATTGAGTTTACAAGTGACTCTCTATGGCACCGGACAAAACATTCCTACGCACAAAAGCAAGCATCTAATACCTGGTTTTAATGCTTTATTATCACAAAAAACATTGTTAGTGGTGCTTCTGACTGTTTGGGAACGTCAAGAGAAACCACAACACCTGCGTCCCCGCATTGCATTAACAGCAGCCGGAAAGTCACATGAAATCGAATTTTCAAGGCATTCAAACGAAAATGATCATTCTTTTTGTAATATAGACGATGAATCGTCTTAATTACAGTAATAAGTGGTTTCTTTATGTAGTCTGGCCAAAGCATACCACCATAAGTGAGGTTACTGAAGATTGGGATGTTGCTATGTTAATAGGACTTGGAATGTGTCCTAGTTACGGAAGGTCTCTCTGCCGAGTTCCCTTGGGGCTTTGGTAAAGATAAATCAAGAGGTTCTACTTGATTCTCCTGGTCTTCTTGTACCCCATCAGAGTACCCCTCGCCTTCTGGGGTTAGAAGGTGTTTAGTGTTTGTAGGTCGTGGTAATAGCGTGTAGCTGGATATATATATAGCGTTTTATAGTTTTATAAAGATTATCTAATCCAGATAATTAAAATAAAAAAAAAATAAAAAAGTATAAAATTAATGTATTTATGTGTGATTTGGACCAATAGTACTACATGTGATTGATGATGAATGAAGCAGGTGATATGTGAATCATCCCTAAGAAAAAGGGTAATGAATGGTCCAATTCTAAAATATGTCACAAAGTGTTCCCAGCATCAATTATCGTTTTAACTTCCCCGTAATACCATTATATAAGTTATGGTGGGTAAAGGTGATGGAATTACGGGCAATTACTCTCAAGGGATCCATGTATAAAGTGGATATAGAGGCAAAAGGTGATAATTGTTGACCTTATTTGCATGCGCCTACCCAGAATCCCTTGTGGTTGTGGCAGCACCATGAGATTTCTGAGGGGAAAAAACAAGCCTTTTGGTATGACTGGTGTCTGTAGATGAGTGTTTATTAATGCTTCTACTACCCCTTAATTTTAAGTGGAAGGGTTTTCCCATCACCTTTACTCACTTATGTAATGGTATTTCTTGGTTACCCCAAGCCTCAAGTATTAAGCCGGTATCACACCATGCTGATGAGTCCCATTAATGAAGAAACACCCAGAATCCCTTGTGGTTGTGGCAGCACCATGAGATTTCTGAGGGAAAAACAAGCCTTCTGGTATCTTTAGATGAGTGTTTAATAAATGCTTCTACAACTTCCCCGTACAATGCTCAGGTCCCAGCTTCATCATCTAGAAGATGAGATCAAGGTCTCCCTCTCTTCCAAACAACATGTATCCGAAATAGCTCAGCGTGATGGATACTGTGAAGTAAATCCTTCTTCTGTGTCATGAATTATGGGGCGCGCTGCAAGGTGGGGGGCTTTGTCATAGATTCCATTTACTAAAAACACTCTCCGCAACCTTGTAAGTGCCATAAAGCCAGATCTGACGGCGAAGCGCCGATAATCTCTGTCTGTTAGCAGCAGAGGGGAGTTGTACCCGTCGGCACATCACGTCATGAAGAATATCTCAATAACATCAGCTTTTAGTGCTCAGACTGCTTGCAGAACACAGGGACCCCATAATCCCTGCTTCTGGGGGACGTCCCTTAGTGGCTTTTAGGCGTCATAAGAAATGATATTCTGTAATTATGTGGATGATGACTTGAAATGACCACTTTAAAGGGTGATTATTTAATCCAGATCTACGTTCTGCCAAATCCTACGTTGTACAGTTCTGTTCACTAAATGCACTCCATGAAATAATGTCTACAGAGAACAGTAAGGAACATGCATGAGGAGACCAGGCCATCAGCTATCTTAACTTCCTATTTTCAGGATCTGTACGATTATTCCTCACAATTACGATCTTTCTCCCCCATGTAGTTGTTGAATTTTGATGAGTGTTTCAGGCAGCCTTTGTTAATTGGGAGTCAAATCCCAGGCATGGAGGGTCATAACTAGGCCCGATTTTCTGGCTCTCCCAGCTTTGGTTCTGGCAGCTCGATCAAAATGATTGAAACGGTGGAAAAACCTTCTCCTCCCAGCTGCTATTTAGTGACAGCAGGCAGGTAAAACCGGACCGAGACATCATTCCGAAAGGCCTTTGAAGTGCATCTGTACCTATTGACATGTCAGCGCTTAGAGGATTGACTCCCTCCTACAGAAGGGTTTTATGTTCCAAACATAGTTCGTAATCCTTTAACATATAGCTCATAATCCTTTAATGTTTTCACGCTTTCCTCTGATCTGTGGTTCTCGGTGATAGAAATCCTCACTGATTCACTGCATCAAAAAGTTACAGTCTGTGTGTCCTGAACTATAAAAATCATCCTCGTCATTTATACCATGTAGGAATGTAGGCTGGGGTATCAAAGTGTCACCTAGAATTTTACATATATATAATCAGTGTCTTCAGTTGTGTTATTCTTTTGAATATTCTATTTTGGTGAACTATATACGCTACCGTTCAAAGTTTTGGCGTCAATTAACTGTTTTCATATCTCTAGCTGTAACGTAATTGCAAAAAGGTTCTTGAACGATCAATTAGCCTTTTAAACTTGGATCAGCGAACACAACGTGCCATTGGAACCCAGGAGTGATGGGAGTGATAAAGGGCCATTGAACCAGGAGTGGATGGGGAGGGCCATTGGAACCCAGGAGTGATGGGAAGTGATAAAGGGCCATTGAAACACAGGAGTGATGGGAGTGATAAAGGGCCATGGAACACAGGAGTGATGAGTGATAAAGGGCCATTGGAACACAGGAGTGATGGGAGTGATAACGGGCCAATAAAATCAGATGTTTCCTGCTACAGTAGTCATTTATAACATTAACCCCATCTGCACTGGATTTCTGTCAAATTTTGCTTTTTCTTTCAAAAACATGGTGTCGGCTTCCATTAGGTTACCTTTTAGATTAAAACAGACGCACCAATTAACAAAATAGTACAATCTATAGGCAGTTTCAATCAATGAAATGAGTTACATTAAAAGCCGTGATGGCAGCAGGTCCCCGTTAATCTGTTTTTGACTTGTCTTGTTTAACATAAGCAGTGGCTAAAAGCCAGAGAATGTTTTGGAAAAACGAGCCCCTTTACTTAATCACTGGTCAGAAAGAATGCAGAGGACAAGAAACTCTGTATGTTGTTATAGCATGATTCGCACGTGTATAGATCAAGAGAAACTCCTCAATATGCTCATTCTCTATGATATTCCCACGAGTTTGCCAACAAACCATCAGAATAATTCATTTGTGTGCAATGTGGTCGGAGGAGTAAGGGATGGTTGTGTAGATAAGACATGCCTCGCGTTCCCGATCAAAACTGCTCTTATGGGCGGCCGCGTGGTCGATATTTCCTTCTACAAACTAATGATAAACTATTGCTAAGAACTAATTGTAATTCATTTTTATGTCTTTCTCTCTGTTAAAGGAAGAAACATTGTTTTATAATTCGTATATTATATATGGTATTTTTTTATTTTAGGATGAAAGGCAGGACACAAGTTCAGAAGGTGTATCAAATGTAGAAGATCAGAATGATTCTGATTCAACTCCACCCAAAAAGAAACTGAAGAAGACGGATAACGGATTGTATGCCTGCGATCTGTGTGACAAAATATTCCAGAAAAGCAGCTCACTGCTGAGGCATAAATATGAACACACAGGTGTGTACAACGTGTAACACGTGCACTCGCTAGGTCATAGAAGGCAAGGTCATTGACCTGTGTATGTACAGGTAATGTGTGGAGGGTTGTGGTTCTATTCCAGTTGTCCCCTCGCCACAATGACATAGAGGGGCACCAGTAGCCAGAAGATTTAGGTTGTTTTTTTTATCCTTCTGCATTTTGCAGGTAAAATTAATCATATTTTGGGTTTTCTTTTATAGGTAAGAGACCACACGAGTGTGGAATCTGCACAAAGGCATTTAAACACAAACACCATTTGATCGAACATATGCGTCTTCATTCTGGAGAAAAGCCCTATCAATGTGACAAATGCGGGAAACGATTTTCACACTCCGGATCCTATTCACAGCACATGAACCATCGCTACTCGTACTGCAAGAAAGAAGCCGAGGAACGCGACGGCACGGAGCAGGATGACCCAGGACAGGGGAACCTTAGCGGCGAGCACGTGGACTCCCAAGAATCTCCATCGCAGATAGACTCTGATGAGCGTGAGAGCATCGCCAGGGATGAAGACAGCGACAAAGAGGAAGACGACGAGAAAGATACTGACGATGGACAAGATGACAAAGAATGTGATCTGATGCATGATGTAGAAGAGGAAGGAACGGGATGTGAGGCAGAACAATTAGAAGGTACTTCGAAGGACGGCGATGATAAGAGTCTCGAGGAAGACGTGGAAAAGAATGTGTCGGAGAAAGACGCTGCCCAAACTTAGCAGATGTTTCTCTTATTTTCCAGTATGGAAATGTCTTTTGAAATTACAGTATAATGAAGTTTATTCTATATTATACATGCTTTCCTCTGAAACACAGTACTTGTATACTGTGCTTTCGGTTCACTACTGTGTTAAAAAAATCCAGGTGTGCCTGAATCTCAAACGTAGAAATTTTTTTCACAGCAATTTTAAAATTTAGTAACAACTTTGTTACATGCAAGTTCAAAAAGTATATATAGAGAGAGAGAGAGAGAGAGAAAAAAAATGACTCGGAAGCTAAAATTAATCAGGTTTTACCAAACCTACACATTCTACTCATACACATCTGGAGACATTTATTTTATCAGTATTACGTTTCATTGTGTTGGTTGATTAGTTTGTACATTTGGGAGAAATTTTTATCTTTTTTATTTTATTTTTTATTATTACAGTTACATTTAAAGTCCGCTTCAGTATTATATTTGATGAAAATGTGAGTTTTATCTGCACTACAGAATTCCTTTACAAAAGAATGCATGTTTTAACTTTTTGCAGTATTTGTGGCATGTTTTAGGCATTGGCCACCTTTTGCCACTCAAAGAGTTAAACATTAACTGCTACCTTTCCAAGTCCAAGTCAAGATAGAGGTTTGTAGTTCATATAGTTGGCAAACTATAACCGACAGCATATTTTTAGCCTTAAAAAGAAAAAAAAAGCAACGCATAGTGGGTTAAAGGGCGTGCTCTTATTGATGTGGTTGAAATTGTAATTAAGATTTTCACGAAGTTCTAATTGCAGGGACTAACCGTTTATTCTGGGAAAAAAAACAGCAAAATCAGTGTTCGTATTTGCTTGAATATGTAGTAAATATATGAAGGATTTGAAGCTATGTATCTCCTGCTGGCCTTATGCAAGATATCCGTGCTGTAAGTGCCATCTCGCGTGTTTAAAGGCATGAACCTGCCTTCGTGTAACCGAGGTCTGTAATAAGTAGCATTTTTTTTTAGCACTGATATTATTCTGTGCGGTTTAAGCCAACACATTTTTAAACAGTGTTATCCATTATTAGTTATTTTTAGAAAGCTTGTAATTACATGTGTTTGGTTTAAGGTATTTGAAACTGCGTGTTTTTTTTGTTTTTTTTGGTTTTTTTTGTGTCGATTTAAGAAAAAAGTCATGTTTACTTGCTTTTAATACTGTATCGCTCATGAGTGTTCTAAATAGCAAGCATTCTGATAACAAGCAGTTCAATAATAATGTTGTTAAAAGAAAACATATTCTTCAAGCCGACCTGAACCCCGCCAAGGTGTAGGGAAGGGCATCGGCAGGTAAATATCTGGGCTGTCCTGGTAGCGTTCCAAAGGACTCCTTGCCGTTAACATTGTTTGCCAGCGTATAGCTGTTACAGTCACCATCCGTTGATGCCTCCCAGCCTGGCACAGCTACTTCCAGATCGGGGCTAGACTGTGAACGGATGTTCGCTTCGACCTCATAACATAAAAGTTACCGAACTTTGGCCTTTTCTGAAGACTCTATTCTGATCAGAAAGTGTTTTTAAATTGAAACCGAAAACGTTGATTTCTAATGATTTTCTAATATTTTACATTTTAGTAAGTATGCGGAAATCTTAAAAAAAAAAAGTAAGCGTTGTAATACGGGGAAGTCATTGCGGCCTTTAAAAGCCTCCTAAAGCGAAGCTGTATTTGTACGAAGGACGTGGCGGATCAGAGTAGAAACCCTCGGGTTTCAGTATATCCATTTGTAAATAGTTAAAAACGATATTTCTTAAGAAAACCTGCTACCCTCTCATAGGACACCCAGTTTATGTTTTTACATTTTTGGTTAGAATTAACAAAAACAAAAAAAAAATCTAATTATTGCAGACCTCGTTTTATTAATGGTGTTAGCGAAGATTACCTATCAGTATTATTTTTAAGTTCTTTTAGTTTAGACCTGTGCAACGTTTTGTACTGTATGTCTTCAAAACCCGGCAGTATTAATACCCTTCTTACTGACATGTACCTTTTTAGTTTTAGAAAACTTTTATATTTATGTGTCTTATTTTTATATTTCTTTATTTATTACACAGTCTAGTGTATAAAACTGTAGTTTGTATTAATACAATAATATATTTTAGTATGAAATTTTGGAAAGTTGATAAGATTTAAAGTAGAGATACAAATGGTTCTCTTGCATTTGAGATTTGATTTAACAGTGTTATGTTAACATTTTTACTTGCCTTGGACTGTAGAACTGGTTACTTAAGGAATGTATTAGATTTACAGTTGGATTGAAGTCATCTTACCGTTATCTGGTTTTTGATATATATATATAAAAAAAAATACTATGTTTTGAAATTCACTGTGCGATTAATGGCATGATGCCCTGCAGTTTATTTTTTAATAAACGTAACCACCGTAATGGTAATTGTCCTTAGAAAAGCCAAATTAGTTTAACTTTACAATACAGTATTGGGAAGTGGGAACAATGTTTAACATTTTTTTGTGCCAATTTGTTCCTTTTTTCATGTGGTTTTTTTTTCGTTTTTTTTTTTTGTTCTCTTTTAAAATTTTATTTTGTTTTTGAATTATTTTTTTTTCCAGGGAAAAAAAAAAACAAAACATACCTTTTTATGTTCGTTGTTATACCATAGCCATTTTCTAGTTTTTTACCAAGCTCCCTCTCTCACAATAAAATACATCAGCAACTTTGTCTGTCTGCGTTTTTATTTCATGGTTTCAGCGAATGAATGAATCTTCCATCTGTATACTAGCCAATGAAACGATGATTTTTACTTCTAACATGGATCTGTCACCCGGCAGCCTCCTAGAGCATATTAAGTGATTTATACTCGATAACACATTTTCCAAGGCCTTGTATTTTGGGCAATTGCTCGTTCCCTTGTAAAATAGAAGAATTCTGGTTTTCATAATGCTTTCTTTTAAATGATCCTCACAGTAACTTTTGTATTCTTGTCTTTTTTTTCTTTTAAATGGGACTTTAAACCATGGCTTTCTTGTCACTTGTAGTCTACCTGCTCCTGACCTCGATCATTTTCTGGGGTTTATAATCAACCTCTTAAGCCCTAACCTCCTTCCCTAACCAAACATCCTTGGTAACCGCCATCTGCCCCTTTTTATGGAGGTCTAAGGTAAACCACCTCTTCCCAGACTCGGCACGGACTACTTTACATCACTAACTTTTATCCTATTCACCTGTCGTAGACAAGTCCTTGGACCATCAAAATGAGACGCTCAAATCTAGATCCCACCATTATGGATCTCACTAGAGAATTTAATCTATACACATGAATTCTTTGTTCAGCACAATATTCTACGACATCCTCTCATGTATATTATAATAATTTTTATATAGAAGTTTGATCAATAAAATAATAATAATAATTTCATTTATACCGTTAACATGGCATAAAAGGCTATCCAGAACTTAACATGAAAAATAATAATAACATATTTCAGAGTTCTATGAAATGCAGGTAAATAAGATTTATTGTGGCACATATGGTTTCTGATGATTTTTAATGATTATTCACAGCAATTTACACCTTTTGCGTTTGATCCAAAGCATTGCGGGTGCTAATGAACTTAATGAGCGCATACGGTGTATGAAGCTGGGGGCCAGCTCTCCACCAGATAGTAATAGTATGTTCTTTAACGTGCCCCGTGTCTGTTCACGCGGCTCAATATAATGATAGAACACATCCAAAAAACACTAAATCAGGTGGCACTAGATCACTAATGACTAAAACTCTCGGATCCAACCACAGAAGAAATCCCAGTGGTGATAGAAAGACACTTATTACAACATGTTTATTAATATGAATTTATTGATATATATATTAGTGATACAAAATATAATCACATACTGTAAGCCAAAGACACATGAAAACTCAATATTAAAAGAATGAAAAACAAAAAAGGTGCACACAGAATGTGAAATGTGTAACAAAAAAAGGTGTTCTTCGATGTTTCAGTAAAAAGCTTTTCTCCAGGCTTTTTTTTAACTTCTATATAATGAAATAACCCAATAGTCAAATCAAATTAACAGACTTCCCTTTAGTGTCAAATCATGGGAAGTCCTGTAGTCAGACAGGGAAGTCACTACAGAAACAATCGCTTTGTCTGGAGGTCTGTTTAGTTATTCTGCTCTCGATCAATTACTCATTCAAAGTTTTGATATTTGACAAGATGGTGCGCCTACCTGGAAACATGTTTCTGTTTACAATAAATGACAATTAGGTCATCTCTCAGGTCATCCCAATGCTGTCACCTCGCGGAGCTGTAGTTATGGTTCATTTTCAATAAACACAAGTAATGTGGATAAAAAATGTGTGCAAATTTTCACAACTACGAGTGCTTTGAACCATTAAACTCTTTCATTTATGCCTACTCCTCGCTCTGGTAAGAGATGATGGGGAGTCTTGGGGTCATATTTGCCCTGGCACTTGGCAATTCACAGTTAGGTGCTTTCACATGCTGGGGGGCACCTTTCTTCTCCCCAACTTTTTTGGGTTAAAAATGTGTGTGGCTTTTAGATACACTGACTCCATTTATCACTGGCGCATTTAGATGTGTATTTACAAAACTAAGAGCTTACGGAACTCTTCAACTCACTAACTTTGTTATGATTCTGAACGGATGGCCACGGCGACCTTTTCCAGATTCACTCAGCTGCCCTTACATAATTCATAGACAAATCTGTGAGATGGTTTTAACAGCTCATTCCGCTTTACTAATGCATTATAGAGGATTACTTCAACCCTTCATGTAAAATCCATGGAGGTTGGCATGGTGAACTCACTTGAAACCTAATGGTTTAGTGAATAAGCTTCTTGGTATAGCAGAGTTGGGTGGCGCACACCAAAAATGTTCATAAAATAACTTTAAATCACAAAAGTATAGAACATTAAGCCAAAAAATAACACCAAGCCCGCTCTAATACGAGAAAGGTCATGTTTTTTGGTGGTGTATGTGCCAATGCTTCAGCCACATATGGCTTTTGTCAGCAACAATTCAGAAAATTAATAGAAATTCATGGGAATATAAAAAAAAACTACTTGGCAAGAAAAGGGGACCAATGAATGAAATGACATTTTTTTTAGATATAATTACCTGTAACAATTGATTTAGCTGGGCCAGTCTGTCTGCCATTGAGGAAGGGGAGCCAGATTATATCTTGATTTCTTAACATGTTGCTTCTGTTAGTCTTCAGTTATATTAGATTAATTTATATATTTTTTAGAGCCACCGCTATCTGCATTGCGTAATTCATCACGGCATAGGTAGGGTTTCAAAATAAAACTCAGCTTTCAGGTATTTAATGCATTATCGTTTCATTAAGTACAGTGTCAAGTGCGTACAGGCAATGAAATAGTTTATTAATACTTTGACGCTGTCAGGTTACCGAATTCCATCTGCGTTTGGCCTTGTGGCATAGGGTTCGGGTTGTGCAATGGGCAGCATCCTTGTTGTAATTCAGTGTCTGTCTATGACCGCATTGTCTGTCTAATTCTCCATATTAGACACACACCCGCGAGCTCATGTAACCTACATTTCTCTACTCATAGGGCATTTTACCTCTGCATGTAATCTACCCCTGAACATGGTTATGAGAATTATGTGGGTGAATCTGTCTTCAGTTATTGTAGAGATTAAGAAAACTAAAAGCACCGTCCCCACTTTTAAATACACATTTAACCATGAAATGGAAGATCTAGACCATCTTTATCTGACCCTACATTTTTGTTCTTATCCCTCTTATCCCTATATCTTTATATATCCAGAACCTTTTTCTTTTGTATGGCCATTCCAAGTCCCAGTAAGCAAGAAGATGACTTTACCAGCCAGTTATACAGGCTATACAAACAATGGCAAGTTTATATGAATGTGTCGACGGGCCATGTTCACGCTCCACACATTGTCCTCCTGGATACCACCCAAACCTTACTGGAAGGGACAAAAAGGATGAAATTACACCTGGGCTTCTGGGTTCCATCGGATGTTTGCCTTGCATTTCAGTTCTAGACTGCCCATCTGCAAAACCTTAATCTAATGACTGACGTTTTTCTCAATAATGGTATAAGGGAGCTAATATCTGAGACTCTTCTGAGCTGGGACTCATCAATGGACTTTCTATTTAACATTGTCTATTCTTCGTTCAGCTAGCTTTACACTGTTTTGTATTCCCTGCTCAATGGAGCTAAAATTCTGGGAAATATTGCATATTTTGCCAGGTTTGACAGTTTAATATGATGTTCTCTGCCTGTATTTGGTCGGATCCTGTTAATTTTTACTTGAGGAGCATCAACATAACTATTCATGGTTCATAAGTTTCGCAATTTCCGTTAGCTGAAGATGGAAAATGCAAATCAATATATGAACTCAGAAAGGCCAGCACAGAGAATGTTAGTACAGTATTAAGTAAGATTGCTATCTCTCTCCATGATAATGAGTTTGCAGTCAAAATGTGCTGACTTCGTCCATAATGGTGCAACAGACAGGTTCATGTTTGATGTATCTGATGTATTGTCAGGAACCGTGAAAACATGTCTATGGAAATTACCAAACAGGTGCTTTGCAAATATTTTCACAATCTATAAATTCTCTAAATCCAACCTGTTTTACAAAAAAAAAAAGACCATGGAGTTAAATACGCTCCAACAAAAGTCCAAAAGTGACCCAATTGATACACTAATGAAATGATCCCAAAAACGTGGCCAAATGCCATTAAAAGTAAACGGATATTGGAAAAATGAAAAAGAACAAAACTGTGTAAAAAGGAACCTTGTATCGTATCGTATCAGATAGGGACCCAGTAGACTTTTCATTAAGAGCTATATGAGAGGGTTGTGGGGCCGGCGTTGATATTCTACTATTCTAACTAGAAAAAAAATACAATTTTACTTTTCTCCAGCTGGAAAACGGTCTTCGAAAAAACTAATGTGAGAGATATAATATTTACCGTAACTGATTTTATGTTATTAGGGTGACTACGCAAAGTTCATTAGCCAATTTCACATGAATCAGAGAAACAGTCCAATAGACTAAATATACGGCTTCTTGAGTGATGTAGAGCCTGCTGAATAGACACAAAAACGATTTAAAAGTAGTATAGAATAGACACACTACATTTTAGACAATGATTTGTAGGAACAGGGTGTACATCGAAGGTGAGGTAGAATTTAATAGGATACAGAGGGATTTGGAGAGGGCTGTAGCAGAGATAAATTCAGGATAAATTGATCTCATGCAGTTTACAACAGGGTCAAGGGAATGAACTGCGAAGCAGAAATGCCAGTTTTTTACTAATCAGGTTTGGGAAGGATGGCTATGGGTGAAAGGATTTATCTGCAGATAGTGGAAAACATTCTGCACGGCCTAAAAAGATTTATCGCGCAGGTTGAATTTTTATTAACACTTCAAGAAGAGAGGATTTAGGGACGGAACAGGTGAGCGCTCTGTGTGGCCAATACAAGAGAGACATTAGAGATAAAATGATTGCTTATCATTAAATATAAGAAATAAACTCTATAGACAAAAGTATTGGGACATCTGGCCGTTACACCAACAGAGAATTATATGCTATCGCTTTGTAAATACATAGACATTAATATCGAGTTGGTCCCCCCTTTGCTGATTTAACAACCCAATGAAATTTCCATCTAATAAAGTGCACACTCTTAATGACAGGGTGGATCAGCTAAGGGGCATATGGAGCAATTGTTCCTGGGCCCCAGAGTGATAGGGCCCTCAGTCCTCATCCTGTAATGACTTGATTTGTAGTAGCCTGACTCGCCCCGCTTCTGCCATAACCTGCGCCTCCTGTGAGCTCCGGATTCATGTGACGGGTCGTCAGACAGCAGCAGAGAGGAGCCGCTCTACAGCAGGTCTGTGTATTATGTATATTACCCATACCTGGGTTCTCTCCGGGTAAAGCGTGCGCTTCTCAGGGTCTCCGGGTCAGTGCGTGTCCCATGATGTCAGAGGGGCCTACGACCCGCATCACGCAAACAGGGCTCCTAGTAGCCGGAGCCAAAAAGTTCCCAGCTATGACATTACCTGATGAACCCAACACAGAGCCGGCTCCTCTCTCTCATCGTCCATCTGCACCCAGACAGGAAGGGTGAGAGGGCTTTAGGTCACAGAGTGTCCCCTCCCTTTGCTTCGCTGCCCTCCCTTTCCTTTGCCTCCATGTTACATGGGTTTGTGAGCCGATCACAGGCCGCGCAGGAGCTCGAACCCTCCTGGTGAGGGGACTGCAGACGCCATGGAAGTGTCTTAATGTGCAACGGCTGAGGAGCTTAAGCAAGCATTTACACCACACACAATACACTCAGCCATACACGCATATAACGCCACAGCATGACCTCTCATTTCATCTATTTTTTATTAAAATTATACAGATATATGACATCGGAATACATGATGAACACTGTACATGATGAAGTCATATCCAGCACCTGATTTCATCACACAGGACCTGGAGCTGAATTCCACAAAAGAGCACTGAAAAAACAAAAATAATATTTTGTAACAATTTTTTTACTGCCTACTAACATTGTGCACCTGCTGTGTTTTACTGTTTACCTTTAAGGAACTAATTTATTAAATGTGGTCAGCTCTAGTGACCCTGTGCCCCGAGAGGGTATGAACTATTGATTCTGCACATATGCCGCATATTGTACGCAATGTCACCAAAGGTGTTTTGAAATACAGGAACATAGAGTGTTTTGTGGTCAGTGGATGTAACAGAAAATTCCCCAAGTTGTAAATATTACAATGTAACGTGCAAATAGTGTCACTAATAGTGTAGCTAATATGGCTACATTTAACGAAGCCAGAAATCCTGCCGGATCTATTGTGAAATACATTCCAATACTATAAATCCAAGCCATAAATAAGGTAGCCTCCACCCCACATGAAGCCAGTCCACCAGAAGATGGAGAGCTCCAGCTCTACCTTAGCAAGTTCCCAGGTATGACTATGTAACTTAGAAAGCTATTACATCAGAGCGCCCCAATAGTTTCAATGTCTCTTGCCACCCACCGATGGTGTCCAAAGAGCACTACAACTAGCAGGAGCCTTTCGTTGGGTTTTAACGTAGTACCACTGGTTCAACTCCATGGTGTGTAACACAACCATTTGTTTACTGTGTGTACTTCCTAGATTTATGCAGACACAAAACACAAAAGCAATGCAACCTCTCGTTACAATTATATGCAGTTTTGGAGAGGCCATAGTGCCCAATGTATTGATTGGTAGCCTACTAAATCATTAATGGTCTAAATGACTGGGAAAATATTGATTTCTGTACATTTATTTAAACCATTTTTTGTTAGCAATCCAGAGGAGTAAAAAGTCCCCGCTGCGCCTCGGCTAATTTACATTAAGCCAATCAATACTTTGATATTGATCGTTTACTTGGACAAGAGTAACATTGTACCAACAGAGCTAGTTATGGTGGACATCGCTACTGTATCCTCAAAACACAGACAAACCTAGCAAGAGGCGTAACTGCGGTGAATTGGTGAATCGGTGAATTGTCCCTCGCTGAATTGTCACCATCCCATGCCATTAAAGAATTAGGTGTCCCATAGACTTATTGTTATTATTCTATTGTTGTTGCTTCCTTTGAAATGGGGCAAGTTGATTCACCGCGTTAAGTATTTGGTCATTCCTAGCACTCCTTTATTTAGTTATTTTTGGGTCTAGGCAGCCAAATATAGTTGTTTTGTGGTTCGGACATGAATCTATACCTAACCTTAAACCATTGTCTATAGTCAATTAAAAGCAGTGGATGTGCAGAGACCTAATCACGTACAAACGTTTTACAAACAACAATCGCAGTTAACTGTATTGATTGATTGTAGTCGAGATCTCATTGAAACCACGAGGATCCTGTAACTGACTCCTTTAATTCTATGTGCCGGTGAGTGGCATTTACTGCCAGAATGTTCCGTGTGTCTGCTGAGGACACGCGCCATTTTCATGGAGCTGGTGATTCCTAGAATATATAGTCTGTGGCCTTTCTTTACTCATATCTTTGCTCCCGTGTCTTTATTTAGAAACAGCCCTGATTATCGACAAGTACGTGTCAAGCCCATGCTTCCTGAAAACTTCCAATCAATAGATAATACATTCCACTAAAGCTTCCATAACCAAGACTGTTACGCCGCGCCGCGCTCGGTCAGCACCTTGAAATCTGTATAGATTAAAAGCCAATCGACCTTGGCTCCTAATGTACCGTGTGTATAATTAAGCCGCTAACATTCTAAGTGAACCATAGAGGACGCCCTGAAGACATTCATGTTTTATCATGTTCTATGTCATGTCTTTTGTTGTTTTTTTTTTATATTTATATGTTTGTTGGGCAGCTGGAGAAATATTTCTTTGTAATGGGGTTTCCAGCCATGAGTTTGCTCTGTAAGGTATCTCAGGGTTCAGGTCTGACTTTGCTGGATATGCCCGGCTGCATGGTACGTGATCAAAAAAAACCATAATGTGCAGCCTGCCGTATTCAGCTGTCGGCCGCGCTTATGTCATTAGGTAGCCACTGGCCTTAAAGTGCCAGAGCAGCCTTGTTATCCCCAGTCTGGCCCTGCCAGGGATTCATCTGTTGGAAGGGCACGTGACTACAGATAAAAAAAAAGCTTCTTAGCATACTTTGTCACCTAAATAGTCACTTCTAGATGGGAAACAGGGGAGCGTATTAATAATTCATGGGAAGTTCACATTATACTGAAATATAAAACATAAACAGAAGATCTGTGCTGTTCGAAATCCTGTAACATGTGTTTTAATTCATTACCTGCCTGGTGGGCAAAAAATTAGAAATTATAATACGAATAAATTTCTTGGGGAAAAAAGACAGCCTAAAAACAAGAAGCATCTTCATTTAGTAAAAGTGTTTTGGTGTCAAAAAAAGAACCTGTCAGAGAAGAGGGCTTTACGGGACACCTATTAAAGCGTCTTATATGCAAGAAGTGTAGGAACCGCTACTTGCATAAAGGTGTGCATATCCGTTTTGTCTTTCAGAATAACCAGGATCATATTAGATAAAAAAGTCTTCAAAGACTATGTTGTGAGGGGCAATGGGTGAGCAAAGCAACAGCGAAGAAAATATCAGAAAAAAACATTGCTTTTATCTAAATTCAGAAGGAATTGAAATCCTACAAGACGTCATCACCACCGAATACCTGTCAAGGTGAAAGAGAGGATGACGTTGATAAGAACTGAAATACAAAGCTTAGATATATCCAAATATGCAGCAATGTGAGAAACACTGCTCGGGGTGAGAAAATAGGGGAATAAAGGAGGAAAATAGCAAAATTATGACTGCTATCTACCACTGGTTCCCAATACCCCCAAGGGAGGAAGGCAAATGTCACGCAATCAGCTGCTGTGGGCGCAGATCAGAATAGAACAGGAAAAAGGACCACGTTATATACGTATTTAAGTTAAATACAATTTTAATCTGTTTTATAAAAATATATTATAGATTAAAATAAAAAATATCTAACAACAACACATATACAACCCTAAGTAAAATGAAGAAAAACCCACATCAGGAATTCAAATTGTGCGGCAATGAACACGATAAATTTCATAAGCATGGCTAGAAGAATTGCACCTACTAAAAAAGTTTACTGTAGCTCATTGCGTCTCTTCTTGTATCCCTTTCTTCTCTCCCTCAAATCTTCTGATCCAAGATATACTTTTCTTTTTTAACTTTACCTCTGAAGAAGCCCCCCACATATTACAAAACTCGAGTTTTTCCAACTTCACTTTTTTTGGTGATTTTAATCTATGATTTTTTAAAAAAATACAGATCCATTACAGTAAAAAAAGGTGACTTTGTCCCGTTGAACTAGACAGTGATTCACATTAGGCTGCCGAGGGGAATCATACCTGTAGGAAGGTAGTATGTCTGCTCCGTTGGTATACACTCAAGGTGGGTTTCTAATAGACTTTCGTTTTTAACCCCTTAAGGACAATGGGCGGTCCCTAAACCCATTGAAAACAATGCATTTTGAGCCTGTACATGTACGGGCTTTGTCATTAAGGAGTTAAAAGTTGCACACAATTTGGGAAACGTGACATATCCGCATTATAATTCCCTGATCAACATTCCCTTTTGTATCTGTCTCCGTAACAATTTGTAAAGTGTAAGCCTCGATGTTGATGCGGCTTAATATATTGCAATGCTTCTGGTAGTGTAACGGTTAATAATATCAATACTGCATTATCTGCATGCATATTACCCGACCATGATGCTAAAAGGAGCCGATTCCAAAGTGTATTATTAGTCTAAAAAGTCCTGTCACCGGGAAAATGATGAGTATTGTGTTCAAAAGCTGTCTGCGCTATTGTCTGGCATTAAGTATTCCTCTCTTTTTATACAGACTGTTATTATTCTGTCTCGATGCGGAGAGCGCAGAACTCAAGGAAACTGTGGCTGGAACTTTGCTCTCTGCTTTTAATGATTTTTCTTCTGTTGTTTTAGCCCGTTGTTAGGATTCGCCAGTCGCCACGCACTGCGTTTCTGCAGACACATATACTCTGTTTTGATTGAAATCATGTAAAAATGATTAACGGTAAAAGCCGAAAAAACTATGTTTTTCGTAATTTCCATGAGACCACGCCGTTTATATGTTTAACACAAGCCGCTTGCCAAGTGTTTATTTGCTTACCCATATATTTGCATTTAAGTTTACTCTGAGCCTGAAAGTTTCTGACGGTGGTTCTCTTGTGGAGAATACAATAAGAACTGGCCAATTTTACTTGTATTTAACCCTAAATGGGTTGGGGTTTTTTTTGTTTTTTTTTAACTGGGATGTACAATTCTCAGTTTTCCTATTTCATATCCACAGAATTGCATACATTTCTACAAAACAAGCTTTCCGTCATAGTTTATTTAATGTTCCCAAAGATTTTATACCATACATTCAGCAGAAAGGTAGCAAATAATAAAGCAGAATGATTGGAGCCAGAAATACTAAATATTTACTAAAATGTCTTTGGATAAATCCATGCACGCAGCCGGTGCGTTGTGAAGATAATCTTGGTGTCTCGTTTCTTCACAGCACCATCTGCCAGAATTTCCATTACTGGTCCCTGACTGTCCATTAAACGAAACGTATTGTACAGCGGAGCTTGGCCGTTTCTTCACCGCTAAGTGGCACGTTGCTGTCTTCTAGAAAGTAGACTTTGATTATTATAGTCGGGCCTTAAATTCTTCCGTGAGATGGATCTGCTTTGGGTTCTGTGTCTTATGTGTGGATATTATATTTCGGGAAGGACTATGTGAAAGACGCATTTAGAGTTCACAGAGATTTAGATAATTATTTGTGGAACCCTTCAGAATTTTATGATTTATTTTCTTTCGGTACAAACAAGTGAAGTGAAACCCGAAAAATGAAGGTACAGAAAGGACTGGTGTCTCTAAAGAGAAACCATCACCTTAACCTCTATATTTGCACCCAGAACCAAGGTGGACAGTAACTTAAAGGGAAAATCCCACCGTTTTTTATTACTATTGCCATATTTAAAATATTTGTATGTGTTCTAGCTTTGTTATTTTTAGCCCAATCTCCTAGTAGTAATCTTACTTCGTATTTCACCGTCTAGGATAGAATGGCTCGGTCTTAAACACCCAGCCAGACTCTCTGCCTAATGAAAGTCCGGAGGAATGGACTTCATTAGCATGACCATAAAGAATGTGCAGAGAAAGTCAAGCAAACAACGGCAGCCCCCAGGTCTACAGATAAAGTTTATTGAACAAAATGAAACAAAACCAGGTTTTAGTCAATGTTTTTTTTAATCTATAAACCCCATTACATTAGTTTTAGAGCAGGACACTGTGATTGTGATTTTGGAAAAAGTGACCAATTTGCCGTAAACACGAGTGATATATTTAATTATAGGCGTTTAAATTACTAAAGAAACGCAAGCGATAAACAGCTTTGGTAATTACATAATCCCACGAATACAAAGAAAGATCATTTTCAGAATTTTTTTTTTTTTTTTAGCACCTGGAAATTTTAATTGCCATCTTCTGTTCATCATAACATTTTATTTCATTAAGAAAACCATGGAAACCTGCGGCTGCAAGCTGTGAAACGATCATAACTCACACACCGGCCCCGCGTTAGCGCACCTCCTTCTATCTACACACAATGTGCAGCCAGCCATTGGAAAGGCACAGAATGTTTTCTAAGCAGGAGGTGGTAGAGGTTTCATGCGTCTATCACTTTACCAGAAGTAAGATCAGGAGAACAACGCGACCGTAGAACGCGGTGTTATTGCAGCGCATGGGAAGTTTAGGCCCGTGCCAAAAGTTAATGTGCCCTGGAAGGAGGTTTGCGATGTCACGTTACTTGTCAAAACACGACATCCTCAAGGCGAGTCTGAAAACCCAATTTTGTCTCATTTTCTCAAACCAAAGGGTTTTCGAGCACATTGCGCCATATATATTGTATAGTTTCATATACACTAAACACGGAGGCTGTTGGATCTACCCCAGACTGCAGCCTCCTCTACAGTCTGTGTTGAAGTTGTATCCCCATCTCGGAGATACCGGTGCTGCCAACGCCCGGTGGCCTGGTGGCCTTTTGATCTTCTAGCCCTTCTTGGGGCCAATCCAATATGTCAGGGGCGTCCAACCTGCGGCCCTCCAGCTGCTGCAGGACTACATCGCCCATACTCATCAGCCAGGCCCTCAGCTGAAAGCGCATTATAGGAGATGTAGTCCTGCAGCAGCTGGAGGGCCGCAGGTTGGACGCCCCTGCAACATGTTCTAGGGGCATTCAAATGCTGGACGTTTCGAATGAAATGACCTCAAAGTTTACTCGTCCACTTGATTTATTGAAAATCTGTCCGATAGAAAGCAGAGCTCAGGGAATGGCTTTGGGGTGGGTTTGGTTCATTGACTGTTTAGAAATGGAAGACCCATTGGGAAAAAAGTTCTGCTGTTGCATCACCCTGTATGAAAGGGTTAATATTGGGGAACGGTAAGTCTCCCCAGCTTACACAGCAGTCTCTCAGCCACGTTACCTGTAGACATTATATTGTGTGTGAAGACGATACACTGAATGCAGTAGAGCGGATATATTACGCATATATTGCTCGTTTTACTGATTTGTGCGTCCCGACTTCATATATAAATATAATTCATTGATATATATTTAAAAGCAGCATTTTTCTCTAAAGCTCTATGTTTGCATGGACGTCCGTAGCTCTTTGCACCAAAGTTGTGCATTATAGACCTGATCCATTAGTGCACGTTTCGGGTATATGTAGGACTGTGAACTCTGGAGTGGCTTTAAAGCTGGGGGCAATAATCTATCATCTAAAAAAAAGGTGTCAGGACGAATTAATGATTTTTTGGCTGACTTGACCTGGAGGCTAAACAAGTCAAAGTAACTACTGATCATATACTCCGGTGCACCTGGGAAAAAAACAACCTAGCATCGTAATGTAAAAGAATATTTGAACATATCTGGGGTATTCAGTTTCATATATTTTTTCTCCAAAAAAGTGAGAAATCCAGTAGAAATCAGTGAAAACCATGCCCCCCAACAGCCACCTTGCGGCGCTCAGATCTAAAGCATCACAAGGTGGCCACATGAGAATAACTTCAAGAGCACAGACCTCCATATCAGACGATCTTCTCATGAAGCTGAAAATCAGGACTGCCCTGCACAACCTAGGACTGTTTGGAGGTATGCGGGCTACCTGCGTATGTTTTTGGTCAGTAAAAAACACTAATGGGTGCTAATAATAAATGAATTTCATGGCATGATAGTATGTGTTACACGTAGGCTATATTAATCTAGATATATGTCTGGTATAGGTATATATATATAAGGATTATATTATGGTAAGAGAGAAATTAAAATATATATAAATGGGCCAAAAACCCTGATTTCCAGTTTGAAAGAGAACCACGGGAAGGGTAGCCTTGCGATTGATGTTGTAGAACACGGTGGAGGACGGTCTCCGTTGTAAACTGGATTAGGGTTTAATACAATTATCGTAATGGAATGAAGTTTTAAAGTGACGATTGTGTTCCTGGCGTTAGGCTGCGCCGGGCGTCCCTGACCTGTCTCTAATGATCTATTAACGCGTCTACAATGCCAGCTTTACAGCCAGAGCTGCCAACCGCAGAGGGATACATGAAACATGTGAGGAATGCAATGACCGTGTCAAAGTCTTCATTTTCTGAAAAGTAACAAAAAAAACAATTTTTTATAATATTTGAACACACAGTTTTCTGATGGCTACTGAAAAAATACTTTAAAATAATGGTTATTTCCATGTTTATGTGTATATCGCCTGTTCTGCACAACGTCAGCCTATCCTCTATTCATGCATCTTATGTTCCAAGGGAATGTGCTATGTTTATACCTCCTAATTGTCCTGTTTGCCGTGGGACAGTCCTGATTGTCAGGCACCGCCCCACCAAGCACCCCCATTTTGGGGACAGTGGGGTTCATGGGCTGATTGGGGAGATCCTCTGATTTTTACTGATCAGCCCATCAAGTCATAAGAACGAGGTAGCATCGGCCACAATCACCGCTTCCCGCTAAACGACAAAACACAGATCACCTCTTAAGTTTAAAAAAAGTTAATAAAATTAATAAAAATATGACTGTACCAAGACACCAGGACCATGCAGGCTCCAAGTGCGTATGTGTACATGCAAAGTATTCTGGCATCAAAGGGGTTAAATCCTTAATTTCTGCCCCAAGGTGTCACTTAAAAAAGTTAAACCCCACGTCTTCTTAATTCATATTTCTATCCTGACCCCCGGGGGGGGGGGCAGGGATCCGATTACAAACCACCAGGACGCTGGGAAAACAAATAATGAATATGAAGCCCCCGGCCCCATGGTTTTTTTTTATTATATGATGTATGATGGGCAATGGATAAAATATAAACGTAATTCATTCACGGCAGCTGGCACGTTGTCATGATATAACCCATTATACGCTGGCGATCATTGCGTAACACAGCTCTCAACATTTCAAATGGCCAAAGATGGGCTAGTGTGGCTAGTGGCCGGGGCCCAGGCTTTATCAAGGCGTTTATTAAGACACATAATGTATTTCACTTAAACAAATGTATAAATATGTAATATTATGAGTTTGTAGTTTTACGGTCACAGCCACATGTCCACCAAACATTCTGAGCGCCTAAAAAAGCGTGACATCAACGGAGAACAGAGGGACACAGAGATTTGGGTCCAAACGACGAGGGACTGCTCCTCTGTAAACGGTGGCACTTGGGAGGTATGATGAAGTGGGTTAATAATAAAACACAAGGGATGTGACTGTCCCGTCAGCAGATTAACGCTGGACCTGATGAATGATGGCAGGTAGAAGATACACGTAAGCACAGAGGTTTATTGGCGTGCAGCGTTATGGTATATGATGTCATGGATAAGTATGTAAAAACTTTACAGACGCAGTGAGATCAGATTAGCCAGGTCTTGGTTCTCAGTAGAGACGAAGTAGCCAAAGATCCAATAAACAAACTAGAAGAGAGGAGTATTCGGCACTAAACTAAGTGTCTTTAAACCGAGGGTTCCGAGGGTTCCAGTAACAAACAAATATCGGGGCGGCGAGAGGAATGAGTGTTATTTATCATTCACGGTAATACAGTCAGTGCCTGGTTGACCCATATTGTGTTATTGAAGAGAAATGACAATTGTACGCTTTTTCTGGGCTGATACGGATAACAGAAAGTTCCAATTTCCATACAAATAGATTTGGAATCATGAAAAGACGCGCCGCCCAAAAATACATATTCCATGGACTCGGCAGGATCGGTAATCAGAGAGTCAGCGCCGGTATCTGATTGCTGTTCATGTTCCTTGGAGATCCCAATCACAAGGTGATGTGACGGGCAAACAAATACAAAGCATTCTCATGGGGAACGACCAATCGGGAGGACAGTAATGGCAACAGATATTTATTATATTTAGTAACGGAATCTGACAGCCAATTACTAGATTGCTCTATCTATCTATCCATCCATCTATCTCCTGTATCTATATATCTACTGTATCTATCTATCCATCTGTCTATCCATCTATCATCTATCTATCCATCCATCTATCCATCCGTCTATCTACCTACCTACCCACTGGATAGACGGCTGTCTATATAGACTTCCCAACTCAAAAGCCATTGCTATCTGTTTCACGCACATACAAAATGTCCATAATATCTAAATCTAAAGAAAAAGAGACCAACACCACCTAACATAAAAAAATATGATACCCATTAATAAAATATCCACAACAACAATATTTTTTTAACAGAGTGTGCAAAATATCCTTAATTGCTGAAATGCAGCTCCAGAAACACCATTCCTAGTACCGCTGAACGTGATAAACCCTTCCCACAATTAGTTCGTTACTGCATTATTTTGTCATTTATTTTTTTTAACCAGGAATATTTAATTGTCATGTGATGTAAAAGCTGGCACTGATTGGTCGTTGCCATGGAAACTAAAAATACTTCTGAAAGGAAACAAAATTTGGAATTCTGTTTCTGGAAAGAGCAAAATGACCTGCTGAGGTTTCCTCGCTCGACATACTAGAGAGTTCACTTAGCCGAGGAGGACAACGCCATTAAAACAATAGTGATGTACAGCGAAGAATGAGAAGCAGGTTTATTTATACTGATTTTCATTCATCGCACATAGTTTGTAGTTTACAAAGTCCCCTGTTATGTTTAATTATTGCATGTAAATGGAGTAAGTGGTTTAGAACATTCCCTGATTGTGTGACATTAACATTAATTCAGAACTAAACAATTATCCAGAATAAAGCTTCTTTGGGGGGTTTTCTATTAATTAGCGCATTTTTAGTAACCTGTACTAAATCTGTAAAGAGAAGTGAATGTTAGGCTTTTTTACCCAATGACAGGGATTTATAAGAGTTTTATAAATTTATGATTAATGCCTAGAATCATATTTGTGGCATTAAGAATTATCAGTATTTTTACACTATGCCATCACTTTTGATGTGAAGCTAACTTTGTTATTCATGGAAAGCACCACTTCTTAGGATGATTGCACATTTTTTCATTCACAGACCTACTTTTTGTTCAAGCTGTCTCATTCCAGGAAATGTTTTCACAAAACACTATTATTGCACTTGTGGTTTTTGGCATTTATTCCTGTTATGCCACCTGCAACACGATTGCAAATCAGCTCCTTGAATTGATAGTTATTGCAGCATCAGCTTGGCTTGTAAATTGTGGAGAAGAATGAGGAGCGGAGCCTTCTCAAAGGCCTCCTAAGAGATGAACATTTGTGAGGACCATCCTTGTGTTGGAGGTGAGCCTGATTCTGTGTGTTAAGCCAAGGCTTGGGTCAGCATCTCACTTGGCTCGGCTTGTGCCGTACAGGTCGGCCACCAGCGTGGTGGGAACCAGGTAGACTGGAGGTGAAGCCCATGACAACCTCAAATATCAAAGATTGCCCTCAGACTTGACGTTGAGCTACCCACATTAAAGTTTTCAGGGCAGATCCTGAGTATCCAAGAAAGAAATGCTATCCCCTCAAAAAATACAAAATCCACCAAAATCCATCCAACCAACCACCTCGCATACCTGTTATGTTACAGCACATACATTTTTCTGGTCTGGGGTCTGGATGATGAGGAATGGGGGCTTATGAAAGCACCGTGCGTCAGCTTACATTCTAAAGGAATAATAGGGGTATTTGTAACAAAAGGTGGGTGAAAAGAGGTAGTAGTAGCAGCTCTGTTGTAGCAGTAATTAGGGATAAGTGGTTTCAGGATGCAGAAGAGGATGTATAAATAAAATGAACGGAGGGGGAGGAGGGCGGTTTAGTGCTGGGTTTCGGTGGTCTGCAGGGGGCTTGTGAGGTTTCAGGAATGAGAGAGATGAAAAGGGAATAGTTTTAGGTTAGATAAATGCACAGGGTTATGGCTGTAGGAGGCGAAAGGGGTGGGAATCGCGACAAAGAAATGTATATTCTAAGGTAAAGAACATTTGGCCAAAAAAGAAACAATGTCACCAAAATACATGTTTGATTTTCATCCTGTCAGATATACAGGAAATCGTGCGTAATAACACAAAACATGAATTAATAAACTGCATGCAGATCTGGCTTCCATTTCTAACCTGGAAAGACTTTTGGGGGCCAATGTGCCGGATTCACCTCTCACACAGCGGAGCTCAGACCATGAAGCCGTGAACCTTATTGTAAAAAAAAAACCCAACTTGTGTCACTTTAACAATTCAGGTGCTATGGACCGTGCGGCAGTCCTGGGGTTAACAGCCCGCCGTCCGTCTCTATTTATAAAGGTGCCGTTTGCGGCTTTGCTTGCCATTGGCATCCTGTTACCTGACTGTTACTCAGTGCGTTCAGACAGCTCTCTGATCACTTCTGAATGCGTACGGAAATGATCACCGGCTTGCATTAATAGCAAACATCCTTCCTGAGCTCCATCGCCATTGTTAGCAGAGGTGAATGTCATAGAGAACGAAGGTTTAGCTATTATTCCCCGTGTAACATGCGCAACAAACTGCCTTATCTGCAGAAACATTTCCTGACCTGCGTTTTCATCCCACCCTGGATGTATTAAACAATTTCCTGTCTTCTAGCATTTTTTTTCTCTTTCTCTCTCTCTCCTGCTCTTTCCTCGCTTTCTCCCTCTCCTCTCTCTCTCTCTCTCTCTTCTCTGTCTCTTCTCCTCTCTCCTTGCTCTTTCTTCTCTCTCTCTCTCTCTCTCTCTCTCTCTCTCTCTCTCTCTCTCGCTCTCTCTCTATATATATATTTACTTTTATACTATATTCTAACTGTGCATTAAAAAAATAATCCTCCATTATTATTTATGTGGAACGCCCCAATTGTATTATTCTGAATAGTTGTCTGTTGCTATGAAAGTGAGCAGATTAACAAACATTGAACAAAGGTAGGCAATGGGGAGGATGTAAGGAGGTATTAGGGTGGGGGAGGGGAAAGGTGGGGAGGATATTGAGCAGCACCCCTCTGGAAGAAATCCTGCGGACCCCATGTCTGGTGGTTCCCTCTCCTGGTATTTTGGGAGAGGAGCCGGGATGATGAAGTATTACCACGAGCTCCGGTAATGAATGGCGATACCCGGAGTCTCCAGATCACATCCCGCATGCGGTCCACATTCACACCAAGAGCGATGCAGCCGCGCATGAACATTCACCACACTTACATCATCAGGTGGCTGCGGGTCTTAAAGTGCCAGTCCCTGCCAACACGTATGTGCGTGTCAAATAGTACAACACATGTGTGTGAGTCACAAACATGCATGTGAAATGTTCCACGTGTGGGGAAGGGGTCACCTTAACAAAGTCCGCAGGGAGATTCCGTTACTTTGCTTGGCATCATCAACTTTGGACTGTCCTAAAAACAAAAGAGCGATCAACAGAACAGGCCTTAAATTGATAAAAAGTATGTGGCGTTTAAGCAGATTTTCGCAACTATACCATGAATGGGTTTTATGCCAGTTTGAGTTTCTCGATATGCGATTTTGTTTACCAAATTTAAGAATAAAAACATCATCCTGAAAAAAGGCAAAAAATATCAAAATGGGGGAAAAAAACCCATTCAGAAATACACATTCTCTGATTGCATGCGTTATGCGTTTGAATGACATTTCGGATAAATCGCAGACTGGCTTTAATGGAATTTGATTGTCTGGAGGAAATAGCATTATCCCAACAAACCTAAAACAGAGCCGTGCGGAGCATATAAAACCCACGCTAAAAGAGAAAACACGGGGGTAAACATCTTCAAACAACGAGGGGGAATAACACCAGAGATACAGTAACAATAATACGAGAGATACAGTAATAATACGAGAGATACAGTAATAATTATACGAGAGATACAGTAA